>JAQFZB010000040.1:0-57597 GCA_034695165.1 Desoria trispinata
ATTTCATGAAGATCGGATGACGCGTTCTAGAGTTATCGTGTTTACAGACAGACAGACAGACAGACAGACAGACAGACATACAGACAGACGGACAGGATTGACAATTACATAAGCCCTTTGGTCGGGCTAAAAATTTAAAGTTAATTGAGATACTAATTAAATTTTTATTCTCAGGTATTTAATAATTTTATTTAAATATTGGATGAGATAATGAGAGTAGAGTAGGTAAATAAATCAGTTGGCCAATACTAATTAGAGTCTATTCATTCTTCTTTTGGAGGGGATGCATTTCCATCTGCGTTTCTTAATTGTGTATTATTTGAATAGACAATCCACCACCACCAAAGTAGTAACCAAGAGTCATGTTAAATTATCAAGTTGACTGACACCCTTTTAAAATAAGCCGACTTTATACATTTCTACTTAAGAACCTCTCAAAGTCTCAACCAATAGCTAAATCAATGGAAAAAAATTAACAAGAGTTTAAATTCAATATTTAAACTCCTTCTTGTTCCATGTCCAACTGTCATTCTTTTAATTTTCCCTTGTCAATATGCCACAGAGGGAAATATCAATTAAATGGTAAAGTTTAACATTTAAAAACTTACATTTTAACTTAAGATTAAGACCACCCATATAATTCTTCATAATTTAATAATCATAGTTGAAGAATTGCAAATGAAGTAGTTTTGTAGGTTGTGTAACAATGTGTGCAGGATAAATCAATGTTTACCAATATGTTGTGATGGGGTAAGGGATCCCAATGCAGAGCAAACAAAGAGATGAAATGAGTTTTGGAGTAAGCCAAGGGTGGTTGACTGTGATAGAGAGAAGGAATTCAATTAATTTCATGATAAATTCTAAATTGACTCTGTTCTCTCTCTATGTGTGTACGTGTGGGTGGGTGTTATGTTTACACCAAACTAAAACACAATTCCAGAACAGTACCTCTCAAGGGACTCTATCATATAGTAGAGTAGACTTTATACATTTTTCTACAAACAATGTTACAAGGGATTTCTTGTAATAAGGTTCAATTCTAATATATATACTATCTTCATTGACTGTGAATAAAAAATTTACCATTTACATTCGTACTTTGGCGTTTAATTCTAATTTTTTTTAAATGTTTCTAGCAGAAGTATTAATAGGTTGGTATAAGACATATTTATTTTTATTTCAGTGTTAAGTTACATAGTGCTTAATTGCGAATTCAAGTCACGTGTTTAATTTAAGAAATTTCTTCTCCATGGATGAATGCAATTGGTAGTTGCTAACTTAATCAAAGACATTTCAACTAATCCATCAAATCAAACATTTACTCAATCACAAAGAAACTAAATTTATAGAAAGAAAACTTACTTCTTTCTCTATTTTTTACAACTTTCACTTAACATTAACTATATACTATAATATTAAATTAAATTATGGCCAAAGTCGAGATTCATCTTTTACATACAATAAAATCCAAATGCTCATGATTTTGATAAAATGACGTTTAATTCATATTAAAACGTAAGTTTTAAACCATGCCATGAGAATTAAAAGAGGACAATCTTTTCTAAATTCTGTTCTAAATTTAAGGTTTTAGATATGAAGAATAGATATAAGAATATAGAAGGGTATGGTATCTATATGAAGAAGTATTATAGATGTAGGTGGTCGGATGTCATGGGGTCCTGGCCTGGAATCCCTTGGGGTGGCCCTCAAGGCTCCAACCGAGAACCTTACTCTACTTTTAAATCCAAATCCATCCATAATAATATTAGCTTCCATGTTGTAGCTTTAATATCAACAAATCTTTATAAAATATAAAATAGCTCATCTGATATTTTAATCCTTCCCTTCCAGATTAAAATATCATAGATCTATATATACTATAGTCAGGGGAATTATTACTCAATCATTTAACCCTTCTCTGTTCCTGTTGACCTTTCACTGACCTTTTATTATCCTTTCATAGAGATTATATCTTACTTTCGATCCAATTCAATAAAAAGAAATCTAGTTCATCCGTTCCATCTCAATATTCTTATTTGACCTGACATTTCCTATTTTTTATGTTGATTTTGTTTCCTTCTAAATATGATCTGTACTGTGCATGTGACCTCTATTGATTTTAAAATTCAAAGATGTTCTTCATCTTCTGGTTGGGGATTGAGAAATGAATTATTGTCCCCTGTTAGAGGTATAGATACAGCTGCAATGCTGCTGCTTTGGTTCTCATAAGATTCGTCACATTCATTTTATTTTATTTCGTACAAGACACGATATAATAAATTGGAGATTATAAATTGAACAGGTAAAGTATAAAATGAGGGAACTTTATCATCCCAACAATGATAGCATAGCGTAGGAAAGGAAACGGCTGGAAGATTGACGACTGCTGCAGAGTCTGTGACGAATTGACGAAAAATGCGTCACGTCATGACTACTGATTTGTAAAGGGTGTCACTCATCCAATACACTATCCTCAACTACCATACCATATCATCGTCATACCATCGTCATATTTATTCTCATCGTTATGTTCCATTTTTATTATGATCTCGTATCGAATAAACATTTCTAACTGAACTGAAAAACAGCAAGTTACAATTAAAACAAAGAATTTTTTAAGTTTAACGTCAACTATTGGTTTTAATTGGAAAAATATTTTTATTTAGCTTCGTAGATAGTTAGTTGTTTCGGATTTGCATTATTTGTTGATTTTTTACTTAAACTTGTGTTTTTAATAAAAGTAAATTTCCAATTTACATATTGCAATAAAATGATGCTGGTGTTTATAAATTAGCTGCCTATATGAAAAGGTAATGGAGGACACGGTTAAATTGATGAACAATGGGGCTGATGCCAATGCAAGTGCTTTGAACGAGGGTCTCTAGTCCAGTCAATTAATAAATGTAGGAAACCTTATCATTTTTATTGAAGCAGTCACGGCACAACATTTACTACCAGAAATATCACCAGCATCTGCTCAAAGATCCATACATTTTGTATTTGCCCATAAAATAAAATATTATTTACTTCCTCCTTCAGCACTAATACTAGTACAACTAGCACTATGTAATACAAAGTGTATCAAATTGACTGGACAGTTGCATTATGCCCGATTCCTATTCCGGACTTTTTTTCATCTCCCAACATTAAACTAAGTGAGGTCGGGGGTCATGGTGGTCTTGTCTGGGTCATGATGCTTTATGATTGTGCATTCAATTTTCTATTCTAGGAAGCAGAAAAAGACGCATCATTTCATCCCAAGTACTAATATTTGCATTCATTGGCTAAAATCCAGAAGAGATAGTGCACAAGGGTATAATTGGCCATCCTTTCATCATAAATGCTATGATTCTGTAGAATTCAAATTCAAGTGATCCCCATTCAACATTCATATAATTATATACTCTCATCCATACACTATAAGGGCATCATTACAAACATATGATATATAAGTCAAGAGCTTGAGATTTCTTTTCTGAGGATTTTAATTCCAATTTGTTTCCAAAAAAATACCAAAACAATCTCACTTTAACGCTAAAAATTTCAATGATGGGCATTTTCAATTATTTCAAAACATAAGATTATTACTTTAAATTTTGATGTGTAAATTTTGCGTACATAAATAATGTGGATATAGACTTATAGCCAGTGGAATGATATTGAATTGAATTCATTTTGAATGGATTGAATAGAGAAAGAGAGAGATTGAATATATACTTGTGATGTTGGTGCATTCAATTCAAATCCAATACTTTAAAGGCACAAAGTACATAGAGAATCTCAAGGTGCTCTTTGTTATACAGGCATTCAGCCATTGACACTATAGAATCATCAATACCAGCCTCCAATACTAATATATATATACCATGACCTAGACAAGGTCATCTCTACCCTGCAAAAGCTATATCTCTATATAATATGTGCAATTTTATATTTTTATAGCCAGACTATTGTTGAAGAATGGAGAAAGACTGCTTTCTCCATTCAACAATGTCACAGTTTTTGTATATAATGCTGTACTATTTATTCAGTTCCATTGTATATACCTAAATTCAACAATGGAAGCTTATTAACAATGCTTGAATGAAAATAAAATCAATCTTGACATTGACATTGAGAGTGGGCACACTTTCGCCAACTTTTCAACAATAGGATATTCTTATTATTATGTCAGTAGTTGTATAATTCAATTGACTACAACAATAACCAAGGAGTATAAATAGAAAGAAAGAAAACAATTGTGATTTTGATTATTATTTCTTTTTTCATAATACATAATACACACAGCTCCTTAATTCAAGGGCAACAATGGGACTCTTCAAAGATGATGAAAGACAACAATGGAAGATTTCTATATAGTTGATTTAATAGTAATAATAATAATAAAAGAAGAAAGCAAAACTTTTAGCTGTTTAGTTTAGTACAGAGAGCATTGAACAATGGGAGAGAGATTAGAGTATTGTGTTTAATGCATTGTTGTCCATTGTTAGGAAATGGCATATTCCTTAAGATACTAACCTACCTCAAACTAATAATATACAATAATGATAATAGTTTGTTTACATTTTTAAAGGAATTGAAATTTCTCCCCTCTTTCTAATTTAAATTCAAAGAAAGCCAAGAGAAAGCCCGTGGTTGTATAACTATATGTTTTATAGGATATAGTGTAATTATCTCTGTGGATGCTATATGGGATTATACATTTGATATGAGAATGACAACAATGAACCGGGAGTAAAAGATGATGGATGAGTTCACAATAGTATGGGGTCTTCTATGTCAGAATTTCAAATTTTCATTAACATTTTCATCATCATCATTATTTATACGACAATATGTGAAAATAGAGGAATTTTTAATTCTTCATGAGATTTTTAGATCACGTCGGTGTCACCAATAATATTGAGGATGAATTAAATGAAACTTTTAAAATCATTTAACTAAGAGCTGCAATTATTCTGTAACATGAAAATATTTTGTGATAGAATTTTATTTTTTATAGCAATTAGTGAGTGCCTTTAAAATGATGAATAATTGTTGACTAATTAATTTCCCCTGTTGTAATTCCAGGTCCTTACAATTAGAATTAAATGGTAGAATAATGGGGGGTTGGATTAATATTTATGCGAGTATAATTTCCATAATAGAAATAAAGTCAGTCTTCTGGACTCTCGTAAGGAAATCCGGGTCTGGGCATAATTATCCGACACAGCACTTCCGATTCTCAACTTTCTTCCTTCTTATCCTCTCTCATTTACTGCATGGAACCCATATACTAATAATACTACTTTCTATACTAAAATCCATTCCCATATATCCCCATTAGATATTATTATATACTTTTATCGACCAGGAAAAAAAGGAAAAATAGAAGCAAGGATTTTCCCATTTAATATTTAGAATAATGTAAATTCCCAACTATTGCACGAGACCATTGGGAAAGTAAAAGTCAACTACTTTTAGAGGGGAGAGAGGGGAAGGGTGACGATGACACAATGGAATTGTCATGTGACGACGATGGGGGACATGGACAGCACCGGAAGTGCATCTCAGACCCTATCGCCCTAGTCCCCTCCATCCAATCCAAGATAACAATAGACAAAATACTCAAACATAATAATTTCCCTATCTTTAATGTCAAGAGTATGTTATGGAAAATTTTATTTTAAATAGAAAATGACTCATGATTTTTGAATCTGTAAGTAAAATACCCGAATTCGGATAAATCAAAATATCTCACCTTCAATTCGTCCGAAAAAACCGAATCCGAATCATCCCTTGACGTGAATATCCATCCATTATCCCATGTTCCATATTACAGAGGAATTTAATATGGTAGTAAAAGTACTAAAAGAAAGAATTCTGGATTTTTGGTTGGGGAATTTTTCTTATTCTTGAACATGTAAAAAACTCCAGAGAATGGGATAAAAAATGTGTTGCTGTGTTTCTCCCCTTGAAATCTGAAATGATATATAAATTACAAGTTGAATTGTGGCACTTGACTTACGTTCCTTGTTTAATGTTTACAAGCGGCTAATGATGGATTCTCTTTCTCAAATGCGGGTAGAAAAATGTAGAGATTTTTTTTTTTATTTTTTCATGTTATATTCATAGGGAAAATAAAATATAGTGAGACACTCCCGGCCCATTTATCAAGGAGGTTAGGAAGTACAGGAACATTAGTGGAGCCAAATGGGACTCACTATCCTTCACCCGAGAAATTATATACTTTCCATGAGAAATAAAATAAAAATACACATTTCAACGTACAAACGACTATTTAGAAAATCTTAATATAAAATAGGGTTTACCTCCTTCATTCACCAGCCGAATGTGGTGTTTTTTCGTATCTAATTTATTTACATTAAAAAAATCCGCATTAAATACCAGATTTGGCGTATAAGTCTAAAAACTTTATTCATTTAAATTAAAACAGATTCGAATTACAATTTAGAAAATGTTTGTTAAAAATGGTAGTAAAAGAACGTAAACACTATATATTTATAGTGTGTTAAGAATCCCGAACCGAATAATCCCCGTTTTCCTCTTTTCTCCAATAAAAGAAAAATTTAATGGTCGTTCGGGTACTCACCGAATTTTCAAAATTTCGGATTTCCGTTAATGCTAATGAGCAACTGAATAATAAATCCCAGCAAAAGCCATAGAATTCTTTTCATTTGCTCTCATTTAAATTTTTATATGCTTTTTCTATTTTCTTATTTTTTTCTTTGTATTATTTATTGAATTTAATTTCTGACATTATAATTAAACTGAAACATTGGGCTTTGTCTATAATTACAAATTAAAAATAAGAAGAGAGGAAAAAATTGGGTGTGATATTTATTCTTTTAAGTATGCAAATGTAAATATTGGAAAAATTAAGACATCTTGAAAGAAAAGCCTCGTATTCGTGTGTTTTGTTTCTATTTAGATTTATAGGACTGGTTTTTTTTTTACTTTGGGAGGGGATAATTGAAAAATCTGAGATTGTCGACAATGTCATATGTATTATTGAGTCCTTTTTTGGTGGAGAAAGTAATCTACATGAAGATATATTAATGAGACATGGAAACCACGGTTGAATGACCCAATCTACAAAATCCCTTCCCCCTTTTTAATCAGACACGGCTTAAAAAGTCCCCTCAAATATAAAATAAGGGTTTATTCTCGCTTCGGTTTTTCATTTTCATACGATGACATACAAGATCATCCATGCCATGAACATGGGGACATTTGACAATTGAAAATTCATGAGAGAAATTATTATCTCAAAACCTATTTCTACTTCCCCCATCGCAAATCACTTCAAGGGTAATTTAAATCTTAAATGTCAGTTTGAAAATGAAAATGAAAATCCAACTGTTTTGTTTTAATTAGGAAATTGCAATTAGTTAATTACACTTTCATTTAAAGGCTTTAACTCATGCATTCCCATTAGGAGAATTAAAATGGGATTTTTCTTTTGGTTTTTGATTTCAAGTGTTTTGATATCCCTTTAAGTACAAATCAATTTATATATGCTTTTAAAATACATGGAGGATGGAGGCAGACACACTGTACTGTACTGTGAAAGTAAAAGGGTTGAATGTAAAAATTATAATTCAAGTGCCTCTTATTCAATGAGCTCATGTTGGGCTTTTAAACACGTGCCGGCTACGGTTATGGCCGATGTTAAATTAAAACTTGCTATAAAAATACACTTTTAAATTAAACTATACTCTGGCTCTTAAAATAAAAAAAACAAAGTGGTAATGGGATTTTATGATCGTGGGATTTGAGTTGACATAAAAAATTACACAAAATCTTAGAAATTTTAAAAAATTATTTGCCCCCAACAAACGATTAATGTCGTTATATTGACAAACTAAAATAATTTTTAAAATAGTTTTTAAATTCTCCTGCTGTAATGATTAGATGGGCATCTTGTAATATTTTTTTACCTTAAATATTGAATCTAAAATCTTAACTTTCGTAGAAAGTATATAAATTGGCTCTCATCTGCTCCAGAAAGATATAGTGAGTGGATGGTTGTAAGCTTGGGTGTGTTCCTTTATACATACATCTCTGTGGTGTGTTCAGTGTTATTTCTGTATGGATGCAGTGCAGTGTTGTGTGACTGAGTTCTATAAAATAGAATGCAACTTTAGCTGCTATCTAAAATAAGGGAGAAAGTTGAGAAGGACTAAAAGTTCCAAAGAGTCTATTGAAAAGAAGAAGAAGGGGAGAAAGACAGGCAGAGAGCAGAGGAATGAAAACTTTCTTTTCCCTCCTGCCACTCAATTCCCCCTCCCCATCATCCCCCTCTCCCCACCCCAATCGATAAGCCCAGACTTCTATCTTCCAGGAAAAAAAGAAAAAAAACTAAAAAATAATTATCCCAGGTGAAATTCTTTGCTATCATCTTATCATTGGATGATAGATGAAATCTGATTTCCTTCCAATTCCTTAAAGAAAAACTTTTTTTTGGTTTTTGGTATTTTGGGCGGGAGAAAGTTTTCTTAAAGACGGGAAAGTAAAGAAATCGATTCTTTCTTGGTTTTTTACTACTTTCTCCATCTCTTTTTTAAGTAGGAGTAGTTTTCTTTCTGTTTAAGTAAGGGAAAGAAGAAGACGCATGTATTTACTTGTAGTTGTTGGATGGGGTAATAAAACGTACGCAGATTTGTATTGTTGCGATGCACCCATTGTAAATGGGGACATAAAGGATGCACATCTTTCTTCTTAAAGAAGGAATCGTAGTAGTAGTATAGCAGTGGTAGTGGGCCACCACCAAAAAACCATTGTGTTTGAGAATTCAATGGCAATCATCATCACTTATCATCATCCAACTATTCACAACATTCTATTCAAGTACACATTTAATGGACTATTATGTAACTGCACTTCCCCATAGTTCAGTTCACTGACATACATTCCCCCCATTCTATTTTTGGGTATATATATATTTTGCAAATATTATTATAGCACAAGCAAAATATTACCATATCAAACCAAAACAAGGTAAAGGTAATGCTATAAAAGGTCAAACCATGGCCTAAGGTCATGTGATAAGAATGAAAAGATAACCAAGTCAAATTATCCTATGATAAATTATAACATTTTTTATTACTGTAATTTTTTAACACATCTTCCCATGAAGTGAGGATTTTCCTCATTTTTCTTCTTCCTCCCTGTCTTCTTTAATTTAATGCTAAAGTGTTTATAGATTAGACACACCATCATCAGATATGCCATAAAATAACAAAATATACATTATTAATATTCTTATAAAGAGTTCGTTAAACTTTACAATATAAAAAGGGGCAATATGGAAGAACGATGAAGAGTTGATAAAATATTTAAGATTTATAATAGAATTTAGAATTTAGAGTTTTTAAATAATTCTACAAAAATAAAGAATCGTTCCCAAAATCAAAGCTATAATTTGAAGACAAAATTAAAAGGGATGATTATTTCTAAAGTATTTCAGACTTTAGATTTCAGAAAAAAATATAAAAAATAAGAGGGAAATTAGTGGGTTGAATTGTATTCCAGATGAGCATATAATCATTAATCAGTGAAGGATTTAAATTACAGTCTTCTAGCTATAATAATGTAATGCTTATCACTATATGTTATCTTGGCAAATAGTATAATTTAGTTTTTTCCCTCCTTCTTTTTCCCTTCTTCCTTCCCTAAAAAAGTTCTGAACTCGGGTCCAAGTCGTAATTCCAGAGTCAATTAATGACTTAAAGTTTAAGATGTGTAAATTTGCGCATAGTCATGGTCTGATGTGATGGATCCATTGTATTGAAAGTAACACTAACACTTTACGCATCTCTGATAATTCTCATTTTTTTATCTCTTCGCATACTGTAATTTGGGATGACAAAACAAATGCAGTCTCATCTTCATCATCCCTTCAAATACTAAGCAATAAGCCTTCCTTCAAGTTTAAAACATGGAATATGGATTTTTTATAGCTATAATATTACAACTCATATTGATTTGACATTTAATAAGATGGATTTTTTAATCTGTCGTTAGCTTTGGATTTTTTATTTTATTTAATACAACAATAATTGGAAATAAGGGGTAAATAGATTTTTATGAAATTTGTAGATATGTGGGATCCATCAACATTTTTTAACTTCAATTATTTTTTCCATATTTTATAAGGCTCTAGGTAGGTATCATGTTAAAATGACGTGATGACGTGATCTAGTTGACATAAGGGAGATTAAACGATGAGAATAAATAACTAAAAGAGCTTAAAAAGCATCTTTGCTTTTCCTTGCAATTCTCATCTTTTACTACATGGAAAATGGAAAACCGTGACCAACTTGCACCCGAAATGTCAACACGAGAATTAATCACCAGTCCCAAGTGTCATATCATCTCTTCTAATACTACTTTTAGTACTATTAGCATGTCAGCATAAAATATATCTCTATAAATTTTATATTACAATAAGGAATATTATATAAAATTAAAATAATACTAAAAACGTACTTCATTTTTTAAATTTATAGTTTAATTTAACGCCATTATATAGGGGAAAATGGGTGAATTATTTTATTCATTGAAAATCAGATAGTACCTCTTTGCTTTAAATTAAATTTTGAGTCAATGAATTAATTTAATGAATTGCAATAGCATCTTCAGATTAATTACATGGGACCAATCTTGAGAATTTCCGAAGAAAAATAATTTCCTTCGGAAGGTTGATATATTTTCGCCTTGTGATTAGCTCTCATTAGTATTAGTAGATTGTAGAAGAAGAAGAAGATTGAGAGGATTTCTAATTTCTGCTGAGTCAATTCATCTTAAATTTCCGTGGATGCCAATCAGAGTCTCTGCAGGGGACAGCCCTTCATCAAGATACTTCATCATGATATCCTTATAATACACAAGTTATATATACCTATATGGGAATATCGAATCTATATATTAAATACAAAACTAATCGGACCCTTAATTTAGGCACTTGTTGTCCCACACTTGAAATAGGCCACGGTTACGTTACGCTTCTCTTACATCACAACCTGTCAAACAGAATAACACTTTGATTTCATTCTCCAACTGAATTGACTGGAGAATTTTTTATCCTCCAGTCCTCTCCAGTAAAAAAAAAGTTTAATTATCAAGATTTTAATTAACAGCAATAGCAAGAGATAGTAATGAAAATGAAAGAGATTTGGAAAATAAGAGAATAGTTCTGGGGTAAATTGGGATTCCGTATGCTGCTGAACTGATGCCTGTATAGTGAGAGTACTCTTATAAGGGATGTAGAAGACCCAGAGATACATAAAGATAAGAGCTTATCTACAAGAAAGATCTACAAGGGCGTCCTGTCCCTTCAAAATTCAAGTAGTAGTTCCAACAACTCCAGCATTTATTTGTAACTGCCGACGTAGACAAGAAATGTTTTATCTTTTGCTGGAGAATCTGATTCCTCTGCTGGAGAATGATGTGTCCATTAGCACACACTGATTCTTCATCATCATCTAATTCTCAGTTCATTTAAGACTTTACGAAATGTTTACACAGCATTTATAAATATTTTTATTTTTAGGGGCTAAATCCAGTTCCATGGTCAGGGTTCTTTGTTTTTTATTTTATTACCTTATTCTTTTTTGAATTGTTATCAAGTGTGATTTTCAACCGGATGTTCATATCATCATAATGAACAGAATTCTCTACTTTTAGTTTCATCATGATGATCACGTCAGATCTTGGTAGTCAATAAAGATAAAACCCTTTTTCTTTTACTAGTTAGGAATTGAGATTCTCATTTCTCAAGATTCTAGGGAAAAAGTGCTTTGATAATCATTTCAATTTCGAATTTCAATCCGTGCATAAATAATTGTTCATGGAGGCATGACGTGATTGCTTCATTTCCACCTGTCTACTATCATATAGCCCTCTACTACTTTTTTCCTCCTGCTCATTGGAAATTGGAATTTGAAGCCAAACCAAAGCCATGCCACAAGACAAGAACAAGAAAGGAAAAGACAAAAAAAATGAAATGAAACAAAAAAAACTAAATCAGCTCTTGTCGCAAGGTAGGAAGAAGAAAAGAAGGCTAGGAAATTGCAATTTTCTAATTCAGAAAAAGACTGCAGCCATATAGTAGTAGTAGTATTTGTAATGAGTTGGATTGGATGGTGATGATGGTTGTAACAAAGTGGCTAAAGCCATAATGTCAATGTGCTGTATAAAAAGAGCTGATTTGTGAGGATTGAGAGAGAGTAATTGTGCTGTGAAAGCATATTGGAGTAATAAAGCTCTGTCATCTCCCATTGGAAATCCAAGAACTCCATTGTGTTTCAACTTAAGAGAGAAATTTCCAGCAGGATTCTCTCCAGAGCCAAAGAAAAAGCAATCCAATCGGAGAAAAGAGATTAACCCGTCCTACGATCCTCCTGGCTCTTTCCCTTAATGTAAGACCAAGAAATGTCAGCCTTATAATACTACTACATTGAATTCTCATCAGTATTCTCAGAAGGTGCTCTCACTACTTCTACACATTGAGTTTAAACCTAAAATCAATTCCATCATGTCCTTCCTCCTTTTCTTTGGTTTTACATCGTGTAGGGAATTCCTAATCATATACTCTCAATTCAATATCTGACCACTTTCACCACTTTCTCTATTGCCCAGCCAAGAGTCCACTACTTTATTACTTGCCTCTTGCCTGGGCTTAACTTTCAAATGGGCAATGTGAAGAAATAAGATAGGACTGGGCGTATAGTAACTGCAGTAAACCATCAAAATTGACCCCTTTCAAAATACACCATGAGATGCTTTCTGTTTTCCCAAAGTAGACCTGATCTGGGCGTTATCTAACAAAATGACATGGGCAAACTGGGCATAGCCCTTTGAAAGTAGTAGTAAAGTAGTACTTTCACCTGTAAATGGAAAAGTTGAGTTGGTTGTCATTGTGGAATCCATTAGATTTGAGGTGGACGTGAGTTTTTATCACATTTGCAGTTGTAAGATTTCATTTTCATTTCATGGTTTAAATGTGTTTTCTAGAGAAAGTAAATTACCTACCCTTATCCCTGTCTATATGAGTGTAGTATAAGGGATACCTTAAAAGAAGGAAAAAGTATCAAAGTCTTACTATGAAGGTAAGAGATTATTGGAGGGTTGCATCCTCGGGTGACAAAAGGAGGAAACCCGGGTAACCCGCCAACCGGACGGAATCTCTTCTTTGTGAGCTTCTTTGTATACTAATGGAATAAAATAAATACCCGGGTCTCTCTTCCTAATGCCTGTCTCTTCCGTCTCCCACAGCACCAATCCCCAATCCAATATTTCTGTCCATCAATTCCCATTTCTCTGATGCAAAAGGAAATGTCATTCAATCCACAACAAGTCTAGCCAAACCCAACCACTACTGATATGTCAACCTACATCTATGACGATGACGACGAGTCAACTTTGAAAAACCTTATCACTATCTACTATACTATCACAGGGTCCAAAGTAAATTTAATATTTTCAATTTCAGTGAGGAATATTATGAAATGATTTCTTAATAAATTTCTATAAATTCCATTTGATTTTATACGGGTATTAAAATAAGGCTGTGAGAACGGATAGAGATTGGAATTTCTAGTTGGTGGTCGGTGGGGGATTCCCGTGGTGGTGATGATATTTGATTTTGATGTGATATTTATCCGAGGGTGAAAATTCAATTAAATCAATGTTCTCCTCTTCTAAACTATTCTCGCAGTCTCTCTCTGGAGAAATACCAACCAAGGCAAGGGAAGAAGATATTATTATTTGGTTTTGGTGATGGTCCTTTCCTTCTTCTTCTTCTGCTGGGGTTTTAAACTTTCAAACATCATCATCATCGTTTCAAAGTCCAATGCAATCTTCTCTGATATCAGATCCACTTTCACCATTGCTGCGAGGGGAATTCTCAAAAACATTTAAACTCAATGTCTCTCTCAGGACCAAGTAAGGATAAAATAAAATGAAATCACAGATAACTTAACTGACAGCTTTAAAAATATATATTTCAGAAGAAAAAAATCTAAATTCTAAAATGAAGGTTTTATCTACACGAGTATCTTGCTATCTGCTGTAATATACTCGTACTTTATATGAGAACGAGGGTCCATGGAATATCAACTGATAAGTTTACAATTGATAGAATTTAAAATATTTTATACTCCCAATGCCAACACAACATACGCTCCATCAAAAAATCAAGTTCCGGAGGGTTTTCGGTTCTTCATTTTTTAGTTTCCGGGATCCGTTCGTTTTTTCGAGAGAAATATCATCCCTTTAAAATGAAATACTTTTAAGTATAAAATTTAAAACTGACAGGATGTGATAATGGGATCTAACACTAACAAGTATAAGTAAAGGAGATTAAATGCATTGATTAAATACATTTTAAAGTGAGTCATTGATTTTATTTAAAAAAAAGATTCTTTATGTTTATAATTTATAATTGAGTAATATTAAATTTGGTGAAAGTTGTTTAGATGTATACAGGGGTAGATATTATAGTTGTAGGTGGGCTTTGTTCTAAACAAAAGAGCTACTCATTGGCTACAAAGGTTAATCCAATAGGCGGATCCACTCCACTTCTTCTACACAAACGCATATTGCATCTTTCTCTACTCTTACGCAATTCAAACACCCATACAACATAACATATACCATCAAAACTAAAACCAACAATCCAATAGTTTCATATGATTTCAAGTATTTCCTTGTCATTGACATTGTCATTATTATTATGACATGATTCTGGTGCATCATAATAATATAATCAAACCATAAATAGGGAACAATGCAAAGGTGCATTTATTCTTATTCTCTGCTGTAATTCTTCTTCTTGCATAGAAGAATTGAATTTGAGGATGCAGTAGAAGTAAATTGTGCGGATGAATTGTGTTATATCCCAGATGGATATATATAGTAAAGACATAGGAGAGCCAAACAATGGATTCGTCACAGAGGGAACAATTTGCATTCCCTATGAAAAGGGATGCATTCAATAACTCCTTTTCATCATCAACTATAATAATAATCACCACCACTATATATATATACCCCGTAGTAAATGCTATCATTCATTGCCAAATCTATTCAAATGAACACAAACCAAACCACCAGCCATTATATTATTACATGAATGACATAGTGACCTACACAAGGTCACATTTACTACATGTACTTTTCAATTCATGTAAAATCTAGAAAATCAAATATTATTTTCAATTTTCGGTGTCAAAATATAAAATTGTATTAATATTCAATGCATGTATTTAATACAGGAAACCCGTGTGAGGATGGTTTTGATCTTGGAATTCTACCTTCTATCTGTTTAATATAAAATAGTAGTAAAGGGAGATAATGGGACCTGCATGAGATTCTTGGGGTGGACAAAATAGAGGATAATTACATGAGCCATTAGTGCAACTAAATTGCAGCTAATCAACTCCAAAGTATTTATCCCTCCAATCCAAATAATTGAGAGAATTCGGACACCAAACTATAACGATAGGTTTTATATTTTCATTCGGCATACGCTAAATACACACACGCAAAGTGGACAAACCTAAGCTTACTACAGAAAAAAAATTTGATCCACTGGAAGCAAGATATGTCCTCATAATTAAATTCAAAAAAAATTCAACAAAGATCTAATCTCCTTATTTTAAAAATAATAATTTATTAACTTGAAACATGATGTGTTGTCATAATAAGTAATAATAATCTTAAATCAAAATCTTTTGTATTTGCGACCATGTTAATGTTAAACATTGTCGTAAGTCTAGTCCTTATAAAACCATATTTCCTTAACTAAGGTTAAATAGTATATGATATTTCTGTGTTTTATGTGCAGCATAAGTATCTTCAGACTCTGATGATATGATGATGATGATGAGGGTGTTTAGTAAAGGCTTCTGTGGTTGACGCTAAGTGGAATGAAAGAAGTGCTCTATTCACCCCTTCTTAATTCACTTTCACCATCCAAAGCAAACTTCATCTCAAAAATCCATTAATAGTTCCCACAGTTCTGTTTGACATGACAGGTCAGATAATATTATATGGGCACGTGTATAAAGTAAAATGTCAAACTATGGAATGGAAATTGAAAATATCCCCATCAACCACAAGACCAACATCCTATAACCTATAATAGTATATAGTATAATGGGGGCAAGATCTTGAGAAAGCAATTATCCCCATCATCAGGGGAGATTAAGATGAGTCTCATGTCAAATACACTCTCATACCGTATATATACTAGAAGGAAATATATTTCCCCCTTTGGAAAAACCAAACTTGACAAAAAACTTTGGTGGTGTTACTTTTTTAATTAATTTCTAATAATGTTTCTGAAGTAAGATATTTTTGATGAAATTGCTCAGTAATCCATAATCCAACATATGGGGTATAGTATTAAGAAGAATGTAATAATGGTGGTGGTGTTGATGTCTCAATATCTTTTTCCTATTTGAAGTTGTACTTGTGTCAGAAGATCCCTGGTAATCAAACAATTTCCAGGGATTATAAGAATAGACTAAACAATAAGCACCGACTTACCTCTAATCGGGCATTAACTCATCTCAACCATGAAGCATGATGTAATCGGAAATATCAAATCTTCTTCCAGTTCAATATTTTACACACTTCACTATATACTATTACTTATATCAGTTAATCAACCAAAGCATGCGAAATCACTAGAGAATATATCACTTTATATCATTTATAGTTTTATATACTATTTGATACATTCAATTGACAATTTCATCGCTGCATATATAGTTTCTAAGCCAAAGAGTTCACTTACACATGTAAAAACTCTTTATTCAACTTTCGACTTGAATCGGAACATTTAAACGTTAGCTTAAATATTTTGAACAATTGTTTGGCCCCAAATGAAATTTAGAAAATTTATAAGAAAATTAAAAGTAAAAGAAACTAAACGTCAACAAACGAGATAAAATGAAAAAGTAATTAATGTTTTAGTAAAAGATAAATTGATACTTCTTTTGGTTGGTTTAAATGTAATTTACTTAATTATACTATACATTAAAATTAAAGATAAAGAAATAAAATAGTTTGATCCAAAATCTATTTAGAGATTGACATGATGACGTGACACATGAAACATATATTTCATTTCACTCATCTGCTGTTGGTTACGTTGGATGAGAATAATACCCGGGTTTTATTTCACTTGGTAGTTCTTAGTGGGAGTAATCCAGTCTTTTGTGTGTACAGAAGGGATTGAGGGATTTATTTTCTCCTCTGCTGCAGTAATAGTAGTAGATCAAATAAATGCAAATGACAAATCCACCACTATCATTCCGCACTTCCTATGCATCTGATTTGACTCGGAAGTCCCCGTATAGCATCCATAGATGATATAGCCTCGATAAGCCCTTATCTCTTTGGCTAAGAGTAACATAAAGTAGCAGAATCCATGCAATCTCCATTCCCTTTACATCTACTCGAGCGGAAGAAAGTTGAATCTCAGAATAGAAAAGCGATCCGATCCGATTTATCGGGGGGATGTTTGTTGTCACAAAGAATTAGTTGAGGCTCACGTGTCCCTTTCCTCAGAGTCAATATGTGAGCATCAACAATATTGCCAATTTAATCCATTTTATTTTTGCCAATGGTTTAAAACCAAAACATATAAAATATAGTAATGGTAGTAGTGCAGTGCTGAAGTAGGTAGAGATGTAGTAAAATGCCGTTTTATGATAATGGTAGCTTTTGGGAATGATAGCTTCTAGTGCTAAGAGAGTTGACTATCTTGACTAATTATCTTTTATAATTACTTTCTCCTATCTGTCATGTTGAGCTGGTGACAATTACTCGTGCGTATGGCTTTCTACTATTTACTACCTTTAGAACAATGGATTTTACTACAACAGCAATCTTATCACTTGTCCTTCAATGAAACACTCCGTGGTATTCCCACACCAAAGATCCCAAAACTATACTTTACTATTTAAACCATTCGTATTCCTATAAAATTCTCTTAATTTCCTATATGTATCTATATCCAATACCAAAAATTATTCATTATTTACGTTATGGCATCTGCAAATGAAATGAATATAAAAAGATTAATAAATGCTCCACAGAAAATTACAGCAACTGACAGTTAATATGTTTAGTTGCTATTATTATTACGCAAGAAGGCCTTGGTTGAAATTTTTAATTGCTTAGTTAATGGAGTGGAAAAATAAAATTTATGTGATATAAATTAACACTTGCAACGAAATGCTCCCCACTCATTTGTCACTTATTGGACTTTCACGACAATTTATTATTCTTAGACCCAAATTTATTTTAGTTATTTTAATAGATGAAATTTTTTTTCCAATTTTAAGACGGTTCACTCAAATATTTTATTTTTCATTTCCGAACCATGATTTCAATTCTAATAAATTGAAAATCTCATTTTGTTAATAATATGAAGTGATGTCATTGTCATTGTGATGTCAGTCAACTCAAAGCAAACCAAAGAATAACTCCAACATCAAACACATGACACATTAGCATTAGGAAATAATTGTCACTGTCGCCATTATCATGATGACATGAAAAATCATCAAAGATGCACAACAATCTACCACAAGCTAAGCCCCATCTTCATGAGAAAATTAATAATCATATAAAATATCATATAAAAACCACT
Source organism: Desoria trispinata (assembly GCA_034695165.1). Classification (NCBI taxonomy): domain Eukaryota; kingdom Metazoa; phylum Arthropoda; class Collembola; order Entomobryomorpha; family Isotomidae; genus Desoria; species Desoria trispinata. Next base: position 18,668 of record JAQFZB010000040.1, read on the forward strand.
GCAGTTGACAACTGTGATCTTGAGCTGACATTGCAATTGAAATGAAACTGATTATTAAAATGGAGATAGAAAAAAAGAGAAAAAAAAACCCGGGTGATATGACACGATGATGACATTGGTTCTGTGTGGTTGGTTGGGCTGCTGTGGTGAATGTGATGATGCGATGAGTGGAAAATGTGTAATTATATGAGAGAAACGAACCGCAAGCTAATTAGCCCTTCGTTAGTACTACGATAATTGCTCCTGACTTTCTTTTCATGGCATAGATAGAGGATAGTATGGAATTTTCCAGCAGAAGAGTAATGGCAAGTATCCAATGACTCCTATACAGAGTATAGTATATATATAGAGTGTATGTAGCATGTATTTAATGAGTCTGTGAAAGTGATCCTTTGGCTAATAATAATGGATCCAACAACAAGAGAACAATAAAAGTCCATCCTCTATGAGTTGCCACGAGGCTTCTCTGTTTTGATCTCAAGTCAATCTTCTGTGAAATCTGGCTACTTTTCTAAGCTAATTACTGTCAGAGCAGAGCTAAAAACCCGGGTATTATTATCATTATATAGAAGTTGATGTGGATGTGGGGAAGGATTTTAAAATTATGATTTTTTTATATTTAAACCCTTGATATAATATTTTTGTGTTTTGTGATCTTTTATTATTAGATGGAGGGAAAATAATGCATGGTGGTGGTCTTGACTGGGGTCTCTATCTGGCCCTGATATTATTATATGGTTATGTCATGTCTTTAGCTTTAGCCCCTCAAGGGATTAATGCCACAAAAATGTATTATTAAGGACGCGGAAGCTGTTTGTTGATTGTGTTTGCATTACATGAGTAAATATTAGCTATGAGAGTGGTTTCCTTTTGGATACAATGTATATATAGTAACTTTTTACTTTGCCCATCATAGATGTATATTGTGGACATAATCATTGCGTGGATAATATTGCCCAAGGACCTTTAACCAGCAAATGAGATGGAATGAATTTCAAAATTTTCAAACAAACACAACAGTTACTTTCGAGTAGGAGCTCATTCATACTGTAATTCTACATTTTTGAAATAAATTGTAAGGGGCAAAGTAAGGGGGGCGTAATTCATGCATGCCCCCTTTAAACCTTATAGCTTAGCCCCTTGAAAGTAAACATGGAAAAATCCTCATCTTTTCTAGTTTCAGTATTTGTAGCTTTTTGTGAAAGTTTACATTATTTCTCATTTGTTCAAGTGGCCTCTCATTTATTAGTTTCCTCTCAATTTCACTTGAGATTTCATTCCCCTTGTTTGTGACCATCGTTAATTATTCACACTTCAATTTACACAAGGAAAAAGTCCAATGGGGCTGCAAAAAGAAAATCCCCTAGAAAATCTAGATTTTTTTTAAAGTTTCTACCTGAGATTTAAGTTTCAATTGAAATTTAAACCCGATCCAATGTCCAACTCAAAAGGTTGAAATTTAAACCCAAAAGGGTTAAAATTTAAATAGTGATAAGGAAAAATAAGAAATCCCTTGTGATCTGATTTGATTGTGTATATGATGTGATGATTGGTTTAATGAATCTAATAGATGTAAATTGAGATTATGTTGTGATGATGATGAGAGGGGAGTTTCTGGGGGAAAGTTGTCACATGGGGCTACCACAACCTTCCCCACCAACAATCACACTTTATCAACATGAAATTCACAACTTCATCCCCCTTCAAATGAAAAGGGTTCTTATTCTTGTTTTATATCAAGTTTTAAATTCAAACCCTTCCATCTCATCATCAGTTGCATTTATCTTCACATCCATTCTGCTACTACATCCCTAAGGATTTGTAATACATGCAAATGACCCATGTTGACACTTTCATATACTATTTATACCCCTATAGCACCACCCAAGCCATATATACCATAGTACTAAAGACATAAAGTGCTTTCCATTTCATTTCAACAGTTTGCTGCATTTTAAAATTCTCCCTTTAAAAAAAGAAATAGCTCCCTAGAAAATTTTGTCTTTCCATTCCATGAGAAAAAACAGTTTTTATCCGTTTTTTTATACCCGGGTTTTAGTTTTTCTTTGGGGAGAGGATTTTAGATTTTGGAAAGTGCAATTCATCTTTCTCTTTTTATAGTGCTCCTACTGTCTTGGCTTGGGGCAACTTAAACTGACATGTCTTGGCTTTAGCTTCTTTCTTTCTCAGAGGGGATTTGCAACTGTTTCGTTTTCTCAAAAACAATTTAAATTCAGTTTGCAGTTAATTAAACATTTAAATTAAATATTATTTAAAATGTAGAATTTAAAAGGGATTTAAAAATTTAAAATAGTGTGTAGTGTTTGATCCTTTGGGTGTTGGTGAGTGATTGGCGAACAGAGAAGGAAATAAATGTGTCTGCTTGCTTTCACCCGTAATCTGTCTCCATGCTACTATTCCAAAGAAGAATTATCGATCCCATTCCCTTCCTTCTTATACTACAGTCTATAATTCTAGACTATATAGGCATATAATATATAGACACATGCCCAAAATGATTAACTGCCTGCTCCCCATAACAGACATTTATAAATTAGCTAACTTCCCACCTAATTTATAGCCCAAAGAATACAGTAGAGTACTATTAGTGAATAAATCAATGTTTTTCATTCTCAGCCCATAAGCAAAGGAAAAAGATGGATTTAAGATGGATTTTAAATTTTATCTTTTGCTGTAAAATAAAAATGATAATTCTAAAAATAGAAATATTCTAAAATTCTAAAATCTAAATGTATGCAATGCAGGTGTATATTGTTGTCCATTATAATGCACTTATTGTTTCCCCATAATAATGTAGAGATGAGATTGAAGTGAGGAAGCTGTAATAGTGCTAATAGTAAATACACAAACCTTTATAAAGCTTTTCAAGAACATTTTCAATGCAAAAGCTTTGAATTGAAAATTGAATAGTGCGTCTATTCATTCCATTCAGTCATCAATAGATCAGGGCATTCACTATATGCTTTCTCCTATACCCACATATTTTATATAGGAACCTATTTATATGATTGTATTTTCACTAAAAGAGAAAGAAATATAAAGAATAAGAATGAAAAAAACTGGGTCCTTCTATTTAATAAAATTCTTTTCAATTTTACTTTTACTTTATTCTCTGCCTCAGTAGGAAGAGGATTAGTGACATGGTGACCTACACAAGGTCATTTCCATTTCATTCCTTAAATTTTAAATACCCGGGTATTATTATTATTAAATTAACAATGCTTTTTCTCTTATTGTTAGACTTTTATTTTAGTTGTAGATCTGTGTGTGTAGGTAGAAGTAGAAATGTAAATTTAATAATACAGGAGTAGAATTGTAGCATGTGTTCTTATTATGAATCAGTGGGAGGTTTCCTAAACGTAATAATAGGAATAGCTGCACTTTTGTTTATACCCTGAATAGAATCTAATGACCCTGAATGAATGGATGCAATCAAATCAACGTCATCTTGTATATAACCATTGGGTCACACCCCCATCAAATCAAATCACATCACCCCTTCATCCCCTAATAAAAATGAAAATTCAATTTTTATCCTCCCCTCATATAACCCTGTGCACTGGAACTCTAAATCAAATTTACAGCCTCAACAATTGCATTAGACAATTAGGATAATCATAACATAGTGCATATTATAACCCTCTCCCCTTAAAATAAAATATACCAAGTCTTTTATAACAAGTGCTACAACTACAAATTGAATCAATTGCATGAGATTTATTTTTAGACTTTAACATATGCTCCACCAGCATGTAGAATACAGGAGAATGACACCTTCTTTTTAGAATGATTTGAATATTTCTCATTTTTAATATAGATTTATTTAGATAGGAGAAGAACATGGAACATTGACTTTAGCAGAGAGATAGGAATTTCTCTATAATAATGGAATAATGAAATTCCTTTGAGAAAGTTTTTTAGCAATAAATGTGTAAATCCCCCCTTCCTCATCTATTCTATATAGTTGATATGATATAATATATTGGACTGGTGAAACTGGTAATCCTAATCCTAATAACAATGTACAAAAGTACATAACACATCCAAATGATTATTATTATTACTACGGAATGCAATTCTCCTGCAAAACCCATTCCATTCCATCTTCTTTTGTTGAAGTTTAGAGATTTGAATTGCAGCTAAAATTTGGCTACATTATATCTATAATATATAGATACTATTTACTATATACTATACCCTAATCCTAAAGAGAGGGGGAAGAAAGTGTTCATCTGGAATATGAAATGGTATAGAAATAATTGATGTCACAAATTGATACGACATGTCAACTCAACTTTACCATAGGGGGCTAATCTATCTTGTACTGTGACCGTGACCGCAAAGGAGGAAAGATACCAAGTGACATGACATCGACAGGCCACGTCAACAGTCAAAGTCAAGATGACGATGTCAGGAGAAAGGTATTTTTTGATGAATTTCTAAAAATGAGGGGAATGTTACAGTACAGTTCTGCAAAGTTTCAGTAAAAAACATTTTACTTTTAGTTTCTACTCGTGTGTTCATGTTTATGGGTAAAAGAAGTACAATTTGTTAAAGTTGAAGGTGTTGGTCCATAAATAATTAATGTGAGACCACCCAACTGTCTATGGGAAAATGACTCCTGCCAAATCCACCAATCATTTACAATATAAAAGTATTATACCATTGATAAGACACGAAACCAACAGAATCATCATCATCACTATTCCTTATTACACTTATTTAATTCTTCATTTTAAAAGTCTATGAATACGAATAAAAATAAAATAAATATCAAAAGAGGAGAACGGGGGAAAACTTTTCTTATGAAAATATAGAATATCTATTATTTTAGTAGTATCGTAGTAGTAGTGGTAGTAAATCTCAAGTATTGGCAGCAGTCAGAAGTACATTTGTATAATGTAAGTAATGGCTTGTTGTGTTTTGTTTGTCCAGTAGTGATTTTCCGGACAAGTGGTCTCTAGTGGCCCTTTAGCCCTATGGTAGTAGTAGTAGTACATTTGGATACTCAAGAGTCGATGCAGAGAGTAATGTGTCGTGTCATTAGTTAGTGGCAATGAGCCTTGTGATTTGTCCCCGAATTCGGTTTTAATGACTAGTGGTAGTAGCATTATGGAGAATGACATTGTAAGTGCTTGTAATGTACTTCTTACTCCTATTGCAAAAGAGATGAGAAAAAGTAAAGGAAACATAGGGCAGGGTGATTTGATGTGATGGAGCTATTAGTTAATTTATTATTATCGACCAATCCATTAAGGAAATCAGCAGTCGTTCTCATTCCACTTAATGGCACTACTCAAAATCTACACTCCCTATTAAAATCTTCAAAACTCTAGTAATCAAGCATTTTTGCCTATTTTTAGAAACATTTTACATTTACCGTCCTATTCCATAACCCGTAGTCATTAATTAAAAGACATTGAAAACTTTACTCTGTACTCATTAAATATAAAAAATACCCTTGAAATTCAAAATTTAGTTTATAAGTATTAATTTCAATATAATTTGAAATTTAGTATTTATGCTAGTCTTAATAAAAAATTAGCTTAGTTAAATTTAAACTTATCAGAATTTGATTATTATACAATTGAATAATTCCTTGAGGAAAGCGTGTTTTAAGAAGTGGTGATGTAGCGTTCTCTTTTGGCTTTCCCCCTTTTCTCTCTCATTAGTCTGTTGGTATAGAATGTAGAATGGAGAACTCAGAGCCATCTCAGCTATTCTGGTTGAAATAAGAAGAGAGAACTTTATTCTTCTCTAGGAATTCATATGGGAATTGGGGAGATGGTGCTGGGTTAAAATAACCGTTCCTTTGTTCAATTCTATTCAAGATCAGTTTAGTTATATTGTATACATTATATTCAATTTTATACAATGCATCGTCAAAATTACAAATTTCAAGCATTATAAGGATTTTGGGTTGTTTATTGTTTTATCTGAATTGAAATTTAGAGAATTTTGAAAAAAATTGGAAAATAAAAGTAGTCAAGAGTCAACAAACGAGAAAATGGCCAAAAATTATTATTTTGTTGATGAAAGATAATACAACAAAAAGAAAACGAATATATTGAGCCAAATTGTATTTAAAGATTAATATTGTTTAATTGGTCTTTATAAATAAATTATTTCAAGCATTTTAAAACAAGAACATGCCCCTTTTTATTTAACAAATTGTTCTAAATCTTAATTTTACATTTTGTAATTTTTTTTAATTATTTAACTATTCCACCATCATATTCTCAGAGTATAAGACAAAAACATTTAAAAATTGCAAATAGATAGTGGCTCTCAACCTCAACCTCATTTAAATAATAAATTAGTTGATTTAACTTAGTTATGTGGTGGGGAGAGGTAAGTATAAGTTTATATAATCGTCAATCGTATGCTATGTAAAAGTGAAAGTATTAAAAAGAGTATTTCATTGAGTAAGATTGCTTTCTCCTGCACTACTACTACTATACAAGTATAACATTGAACATTCCTCTATTTTATTCTCTTTTGTGAATTCATGAAATGTGAATAACTTTTCCTATTCAATTCCACACACACAGAGAGTAATCCAATGCTCATGCAATTGCAATGAAAGCGAAATGGAAAAGTGGAAAAAGGCCCTCCCTTTAAAAAAGCATGACAATGGTAATAATAGTAGTGTGGAAAACTTTCTACTTAGCTCAATTCTCAATATTTATGCATCTCAATGAGAATATAAATGCTCACAACAGCCAAAGTTTATAGAGAAAAACACATTTTCCAAATTTTATAAAATATCCCACCTTTAATGCAGAAGACGGGGGAATTTCGATTTTTATAATGCCCGATTTTTAAATGGATTAAAAATTAAAAGGAATTTTTATTATTTTTACTGCTTTCTTGATTAAGAAAGAGGGAGAAAGTATTTCCATTCTTGCTTTCCCTAAGAGTAATAATAATATCTACATTATTATTATGACTATTATAGATTATTAAAGTAGCTATGTGGGAGGGTGAAGATAGTGACAATGTGGACAATGGTTATAGATATAAACAATGATCAATTGTTCATTCTCCTAGTAGTATTCATTGTTATTGCAAGTAGTGAGTAGTTCTATGTTTGACATTGACGAGTGCAGAATGCCCTGTTGGGGTTCCTATTTTTCATCTTTCATTCTTCTTCCTTCTAAATGGAAATGGCGATTGTCCAGTTCACAATTCAGACATTTCAAGAAGGAAAAAAAACCTCGGAAAAAGAAAGAAAGAATACCCGTAAAGTATAAAAAGCGTTCCGACCCACTGCTCCGAACCGAATAACCGAATATTATACTATTCAATGCTTTTATTAATGGATCAGAGAGAGAAATGTGCATCAAAACATATTCACAAGTAAAAAGATTTTTTCTTTTGTCAAAAGTCCGATTTTTGAATGCATTCTCCCGAAATCTATTGTTCAGTCATGAAGTATTGTGTCCCCCACAACGACTCCCCTTTTATTTGTTACATCTTTATTTCACAAAGAGAAAGTAGCCGCTTTCATCATCCCGCATTTATTATTATTATTATAAGTTTATAATTTATACCATTTCAGATTTCAATACCAACAATAAAACCTAAAACGGGATTTTTTCTTCGGAGAAAATTAACCTTAATTCTACGATTCCATAATGAAAAAGCCTATCTTGACATAAATATTTTAAAAGAAAGTGACCACTTTTATCATCCATATTGATCTTGATGATCTTACAAAAAGATGGTAAACAATTGGTTTTGATTTTGAATTGTTATATGAACCATAGTATAAAAAGGGAGACTGGTCTTGGTTTGGTTATGGGGAGAATAAGAGGGAAAGAAATACCCGGGTATTTCATAGTATAGGTTGTTAGTTAGTAGTGAATAGATTGGATGAATGACACGCTGTCGTGAGTTGTGAATGTTGAATGGGTGATTTTTAACAATTGCATGGATCCCACTAAAAGAACCAAAAGAAGACAATGGAAGAAGAAGAAAAACTCCATAAAGAAGACGAAGAGAGTGACGCACAAAAGATGAGAGAACACAATGAACAGATTTCTGATAAGATAATACTAACAAAACAACTCCAAGAACCTAAATTATATAAGAACCCCATTATATTACCCCCACTACTACCAATAGAAAAATACCCCCCTCCCCCCAACATATAACACCAATAACATCAACCTAAAGAAATCAAAACCTGTTCAACTAAAAACTAAAAACATGCACTTCTTCTCAATCCAAAGGAATAAAAATATCTACTTGGAATTGATTTGTGCATTTCAAATACTACTTTTAATTAGTATTGATTGCCTGTCGTTTATAGCTGAATTTTGTCCATTAACACATCTTTCACTTATAACACAAAAAATTGCATATCATTTCAGATTTAATGTCGTCCAAATTTTAGTTTTTAAGTTTTTAAAATATAAATGGCAAGAAAATTGTTTTCCTTATTTCAATTTAGTTTTGATTTTAGAATTGAATTATCATACCCCACCATATTATATAGGTTATGCAATAAAATCTAATACATAAAATATTTTTAGAAACTGTTAAAAATGATATTTGTTCCACTATTTTCATTGAATTTTTTCCAAATGATTGAGATTTAGAATAGAGTTGAGAAAACTGTGAGAAGATGAATAAGATCTTTGTGAAAGATGATTTGGAGAAAGAAAGAAATCTTTATCTAATATTTTGTATGTACGTAGATACATGTATTTCTAAGGGATTGGAAGTAGAACGAGTAACAATGCTCCTTCTCTATATATGTTGAACAATGACTGGATGAATGACATCGGAAATTTCTCCAGAGTTTTTAACAATTGGTCATGACACAATGGCACCACCACAATCTCATCCATTCATTCTGACGAAGGCTCTTTGAAATACTACAATAGAATAGCTTCATCCATGCTTCATAAAAATACACATAAAAGGAAAAACGCCCCTTCGCCCTCTCCCCCTATAAAAAACCAATTGGGGCATGCAACTTTCTCCTTCACTAAAGAGACTTTCCCTTTTGTCTTTCAAACCAAATTGGGGTAATCTATAACTGGTCCTTTAATTATCTTTATCTTTTGGGGGTATAATTTTAAATTTTCATCACCCCAATAAATCCCTTTTAGAAAACACAATGTCAATGCAATGGATGAGAATGAGATTGATTGTGTGTAAAGTTCATTAGAAAGACATTCTATTGGTATTACATACTACTACTACTACTATATAGTACTATATGAGATGAAAATGAAAGCGATTTCTATTTCAATAGCATGTAGTTGTATAGTTCAGATGAAGAGAATAGTATTTGTATGGGATTTATGGTGCATAAATGTTATTTCATATGCAGTCCATTGTTAATCAGCGAAGCAAAAGAAATCCAACGTCTCTTTGTAGCTCTATTGAAGAAGAAGTTGATGGGATTGCTGTTACATGCTATATACAATATATAATATACTATATATATAGTATAGTAGTAGGAGTAGAAGTGGGGACATTTAACAAAAGACAGACAATGAGCACCCACAAAAGACAACCATTACAGTCCAAATGAGTCACAAGACAACAAACCCACCTCTTTCACTACTACTTTTACTTTTAACCCTTTCACCATATCATATGAAAACACTAATACACTTATTACTACCCCTGGGGTTAAAATAAATAACACAAGGCTAACGCAAACCCTTCTTAGATAAACTACTGCCATACTAGCAGCAGTTAAAATTAAAATCAATTTCATTACTTGTAAATTGTAATAGAACCCTTTCATCAGATCTAAAATAATCCTTAAACCACATTATATATATAGTGCCCCTGGGGGGTTCAAAAAAATAACCATGTATGTACTAGTAGTATTGATGTAAATGACAAAATCAATTTTCCATACTTGAATGTTTAAAAAATATTATGTAAGGTAAGGTGAAAGAGAAGCATATGCAGTGGAACTAATTTCAGTACTTTATGTAGTGCACCTGACTTGTATTTATTATTTATGGTTCAAGTCCAACACCCACTCCTGTATTACACAATACATGAGAATGAGACACGGATATGATACGAAACCAAAGACATTAAAATGTAGAGGATTAGCCATATGCTCTCATGTATTTAATACAAGTAGGAAACATTCAGAAGCAGAAGGAACAAATTGATTATTTATTACTTTATCTGCTAATGAGATAACTCCAAGGATATTGGAATCGGATCTTCGGATTTATTTTATCCGAAACTCCCACTATTTTCAAATTCCATTACAAATAGGTCTGTAGCTGTAGTTGATGGCTGATGCTGTATGTAAATAGTCCTCAGACAGTTCCTGAGATGAGAAAGTACTTTTCTGATTCCACTCTCATGTAATGTAATGCTGTATGCTAATAATAAAGTACATCTCCATAATGCATAATATAATGAGTGAATATTTCTTCCTCAGTTGTGAGATTCATATTGAGAATATTATTACAATGTTGTATTTTTTAAAGAATATTTCATATCAGTATATATGGGATAGGAGATGCTCTTAAGTAGTTTGGCACATTAGCCATGCAATCCGAGTTCCGACAATGGCAGCTAAAGTAATAATAATAATAATGCTCTTATAGAAATATTCCCATTATTATCAAAGGAGATGTTCACATCACATTAACCATTCAACAGAGGGTGATTTATATAGCAGCCACTTTACATTTTCAAAATATTAAAAATACCATTAAAAATATTCTGGGGAATTTTTTCTATTTTCTCCCATTTTCATACATTTTCATATTTTTTGGGGAAATTAGTTGGTTTTTGGTAGCTGGTAGCTTTCTCCAGGAAGCAAGGCCAAGTATATATTATATGCCAAGTATGATATGATTTGTTTTGAGATGAAATGGCTCCTCTTTTCGAAAGGGACAATGCAATATTCAGATACAAAGGGTGTGTAATATGACAAAAGGATTCCTTTCTTATGGAGTATTGTCTACATGATAATAGAAATACAACTAAGACAATACACCAACTGGACTTTTTTCTTATTCTTCTTTGAAGACTAAAACTCTTTTATTAGAATAAGACAATGGGTTCCTCTCATGTTATTAGTATTATTAAGACAGTGAGTAACACAGTAGGGAGTCAGAAATTTATTCTTTGATTTCAAATTTTATAATTTTATATATCTGCTTCGTAACTAAAACTAATTAATTAAAGCGGGTCCAGTAATTTATTTTAGAACCTGGCATGCACAATTGCGAGACCTTATTTTATTTGCTACACTATACAAAGGGGTGTGATTTTAATTGAGAAAATAAAATTTGACAACTTTCTTTTCCTGTAATGTAACCTGACGCCATAGAATTGAAAACAGGTAGTTGTAAATATCTTTTAAATAGTTTAAAGATACATCAGGTGGTCTTTAGGATTTATTCATGTAACTTTGACAGTAGCCCTTAAGGGATCCCTTTAGAAACTTGACTTGAGCAGAAACTTTTTTAAGAAGATTGCATTTAGTAATATGATGATATAGTGAAGTGAGAGGATGATTATATTAAGAGAGAGAGAGAGTGGAAGCACGGATTAAAAGGTAGACAATTGAATTGATAAATGTTAAAATGTAGGGATAATAAAGGTTGAATGGATGAACAACAATGGATGACAATTGTTCGATACCGGACAAAAGAGATCACGTAATAAATCCATCCCCCCAACACCACCATCATCCATCCACTATGTATATCCCATCCACTGTCTTCTATTTATACCCATAATAATAATAATATTATAATGAATACAATATATATACCATACCACTATACTACCATATCACCCTATATATAGATAGAACCAAACACTCTACTATTATACTTTTTACATAGTTTAAAAGTGTTTTGGCTTTTGAGATTCAAAAAACATTGCATTTTCCATTGTTATCGGAGTATTCATAAGATATTATTATTATCTAGAAAAGTAAAAGGGTTGAAATAGCATGTTAATAGTGGGATTATATCTTATAGGATCGTAATAGAAGCCCCCTCCTACAATTTTCCTGGAACTGGAAATAGAAGCTCTTTCTGGTAAAATTTATGTATATAACAAGGATACATGTCCAGAAGAGTTTAGTTAGTTGTTGTCTCAAAGATGAGATGACATGAGGACAAGATTAGTGAAAGGATGAGGAGAGAATGAATATGACGATGACGACGACGATGAGTATGAGAAGGATGACGAGAATGAATAGAATAATGAAATGAGAATTGTATGTTGTGTTATTATTGTTTGAGTTTTTAGTAAGTTTTTACATGATGATGATGATGGGGATGACGGTGGTGGTGGTGGAATAATGGAGCATCACAGAATCGCAGCCAGTGACTGACAATGACGCTTTCAAACAATACAAAATTACGTTCTTGTAGTTTTACATATAGTTGTAGTGTGTATCATCAGATCATCATCTCTCTATTGAGATTTATAGGCAGGAAATCTTTTCTTCTCGTAGACTATTCATCCCCATTCCTATGATTCCTTTCAATTCAATTGAATACACAATAACGTAACGAATCTTCATCTTCTCTCAAAAACTTTACAAAATACATTTTCAAATTAAAAATTTACATCTATTTTACACTTTTGCTACTTAAAGTGTACAAGGGGATGAGTATTTAAAGTAAGTATAAAATCAAAAGCTATTTTAAATTAATTTAAAATAGATACAAAATTAAACCTTTATATGCTTACCAATGATTTGGATCCATTTAAAAAATTTAATCATGATTTAATTTCACAATGGAACAAATACACACGTCATGTAACATAATATTCTTAAAATCAAGGCACTTTGAAATGAAATAGATTACAAATGTTGCACTTTAACGCCAATTTATGAGTTTTAAGAACATGGCAATTAATTAACTTTGTGTTAGATTCCATTTTGGTGATTTAATCTTAAATTAAGATTAGTTTAATTGAAGTTAAAAGTATATTTCTATATGGAACTTATGTAAATATGTGAATGATAAGGAGTGATGATGTATTGTTGGTGAGAATTGGTGGTTTTTGATGTAGATAGAAGGAGGAATGAGAGTTGGATGCGTGTTTTTGGAACGAGAGCTGAACAAAGACTGCATCAAGTTGGATGAATGAATCCAGCTTTTACTTTTACTACAACTACTATCAAACTACTATCCATACCACTCCACTGTCTATATCCCATTGCACTTTGCTATAGCACACTTTCTCTACACTATATTATCTCTATACGATATATGATAATAGTCCCAGTAATACATGGGATTCACATGTAAATGGATTTCATTTCCCTTAATATTATATTGTATTATATGAATATGAATGCTTTCTTTTTCAATTGAATTTAAACAACACAAATGTTCAAGAAATTAAATGTATTTTACCACGTACTTACGATTAGTAAGAATGACTTTAAATCAATAAATTATGAAAACCAATTTCAAGCTGGATATTTAAAACGCTCATTTGTTAATGGATTCTTTCTAATTTCAACTAAATAAGTTTGGGTTGATTTCCATTGCTCATAAATGTTACAAAAACTTTTAACTCTCAAAGCGACAATAAGTGGACATTCATGAGTAATTGAATAAAATTAGTTTAAAGGTCGATATTTAAATCTGAGGTTTCCATTAGGCAACAAAGACCTAAATTTGTAAAGTAGATTTTATTAGATCAAATCATATGATTATTTTCAAAACCAGTTTAAAATATATTTATAAATTAATTTACAAGACTTGACAATATAATACTATAATAATAAATCTTGATAATTTCAATAATTTCATCCTAAATTAGTCCATTGTGAAGAAGATTCTTGAAGAAAGACAAGTGTAGCTGAATCTTCAGCTTTTAAAGAATGAAATGGGGATATAGATGATGAATTCTGCATCCAATTCAAATTAAATGATGACACTTGACAACTAATTGATCCCGACTGGGCTAAAGGATTAGAATTATGGAGACTAAAATTAGAATTTAAATTATCTGAAGATGTTGATATTTCATATTGATTTTCAGGACTAGGAACTATCTCTTGGTTATTGTATGACCATGACCAATGTATTGATTTCAGAAATTCCCCAAGATCCAATGGCAGTAGATTTAATACAGCAGGTGGAAAATGTAATGAACAATGGAAATTTGTCATTTCTTCATTTGAACTTATTACTGGAGAAGTTTTCTTGTATTCCACTATTGCTTTTGGATTTATTTGTACGGATGATGGTACTGTAATTAGACAAATAGAATACAATTATTATAATATTCTGTCAAATTAAATTTTCCTGCTATAAATTGGAATATGAGCCCTTTTAAATTAATTTATATTAAAGATGAATAAAAAGAATATCAAAGATAAATAATTAAATTTTAATATACAACCGTTCCAATTAAAATAGCAGGCCTCTCTCAAAATATATAGAAACTTTCATACGAGCAAAAATGTCTTGTTTAAAATACAATGAATTTAAAAATTGCTTTAAAATTTAATAATTATTAAATTCAATTCCTATGTCGTAAAATAGAATTTAAGCTAATTTATTTCTTTTAAATTGTAGCAGATTAATTAATTTCATGAAGAATTTTCATTTGCTTATGTCAAAGAAAATATTTAAAATTTCTCCTCATTAAATTGTAACATTAGTCATTTGAATTTCCTTATCAAAAAATAGATTATCAATATCAGTATTTCTAACAATGCTGGTAACAAAAATAATTCCAATTGAACGACATCTTTGACCCAGTTGTATTATAAATAAATAAAAACGATGTGTTATTGAATGAATTGAACTCACTATAAACAATAAGAGAATGAATCTGAAGAACATCTTGATTCCTAACAGATTGACATGAATAATTGCCCCCATGGGTCCAAACAACTCGTTCAATTCTCAATGATCCGTTCATCTCTTGTTGGAACTCCATGCTAGAGTTAATCAAGATGAACATTGGAGCTGGATCTTCTTGATCCTTAGTCTTCTGTTGATCCCCACTGTCAATGTCAACTATCTTCTTCCCATCACCATGATAATGCCAAACGATTGGAGTTGGTGGACTTCCCAAAATGTCACAATTTATAATCACACTCCGCCCAAGTTCACCTCTCAATGTCAAATGTTCAAGGGATTTCTCAAGGGAAATCATCGTCACTCCTGTACACCACACATATCATCAATGATGAGAAAATAAAAATATTGCCATTCTTTTTTTTCTGATAAAATAAAATTTAGACCTTCTTCAGATTAACTCAAAGGCTAAAAGTGGATTTTATGTGGAAATTGATTTTATTACAGTCTAAGATTGCATTTATGCTAATGTTGCGATCAGAGAAATGCCTGTCTAAAAAATAATATATTTAAACGGGAAACGTATCAAAGAAATTAAATCCTATTGATTTTAACTTCCACAAATCTACCATAAGATTTATCTACGAATTTATCAATCACTTGGAAATAAAATAGAGATATAATCAGTTAGATAACATAAGATGTAGTCAATGTCAATATAATATACCATAGAAAGGTGCAAAAGACTGAAAGAACTCGTTGACATGAATGAGTCCATCGACATTAGAGTCTTGAAATTGTAGAAAGTGAGGGAATTGACATGGCGATGGAGATGACGACTTCCATGATGACAATTGAAGATTTCCAACAACAGCCTGAAACAAAGCAATAAAATAATACAGACACACACCCACTAAAGACATACTAAACTATACTCATTTCAACCCCTTTATGACCCTTTTTATATCTTCTTCTCTGGGATTTACTTTCCTCTGCTGAAAAAGCAAAAGCAAAACCATGGGGGGAAGTTTTGGATTTTAAGGGGAGATTCATGGATTTCCAATTGACATTTCCATTGTATTCCATATAGTATTTTATAGGATGAAGGGGGGGGGGGAATAAATGGACAGCCCCCTTATTGAATCACTTGAAATGTGAAGATGTTGAGATGAGTAAAGTTTATGTGTAAAGTTTATATATGGTACTAGTTCATGATAGTTGAGAAGGAAGTCCTGGTTGTCATCAATTGCTGAGAATATGAGTTGGATCAAATGGTCTTTATCTGCTTCCGGTCCATCAGCCAACAACACACTACTCCAAGATGATCCATTTATTTCCCTTCTGTTGTGGGGATCCCAATCGACTTCACCACTCTCCCATAGAGCTCTCTATAATAATCTATGTTTTAATAAGGATTTATTTAAAATATACTATAAACATATATGAAACCTTGAATAATTCAAATTCATCTTCGTTGCATTCAAGAAGTATTTCTTTATGGTGAATTTTAGGGCTTTTTGTAGTTTCCATATGGGATTCCAAAGGATTATAATTAAAACCCGGGAATTCTGCTTCTCCAATGTTCTGACCACCATCTGTGACAGTTATTAAAAAAAACCATGTATAGTTTTTAGTATACGATTAATTAACTAGAGAGAAGAAAAGTTTACTTTAGTATCTCTAATGAAGGGAGAAAGATTAATTAAGTTTTTTCCCTCCATAAAATAAAGGATTAATTAAGTCGTAAATCGGAACATTAGCCATCATGAGATGAGGATGAGGAGAGAGAAAGTCATTAAATTCATGGGGCAAGCATAAGAGGGGCGTATGGAATGAAAGATAAAATTAAGGGGACATCCAAAGACATTCTTATTAGATGATGTGATGATTAGATGGATTTCAATTGTGAATTTCCAAAGATCAAAGACAGAATTAAAATAAAAGATAAAGGATAATGATTTTTAATCCAATGTCGAATGTCTGCCATTAGGAGTTAATTTATTGCCATTAGCCAACAACATAAGCCAGTAGACAGGAACATAAGAGAGGCTCAACAGGATGGGAAAACTTTCACCAACCCACTAAAAGCAGAAAAACCTGCTAGGGAATCTAAAAATAGCTTTTCATCTTTTTCATCTCCATCTTTAGTCTTTAATCCCTAAATAAAAATAATCCTCATTCAAAAATCCACGGCACATTTTATTTTTAGAAAATCTCAAATTTTCCAATTTCAATTTCAAATGTAAAACTACTTACATTTTCATTTTTATAATGAAATGTTGAAATAAAAGATTTTGATAATGAAAATAAAAGTAGGACAAAGGATATGTAGATTTAAATAATTTAAAAGAATAAAAGCAGTTATCCCTGCATTGGTTGGGGGCTAATGTAAAATGCACATATATTATGACAAGATCCGATAAATGTCTCTTCAATTGAAGCCAAGATTCCCAACTGAGATTACTGGGAAAAAAGCATAAATTATTCCTAGAAATGTAATCGAAAGAGAATGTATCATGGGATCCCATTTATTATTTCCATTGTTCACTTTCTCTTTTAATATTTATTTCTTTTATTCACCCGCAGTAGTACGCGCAGTAATACAATATGCCAAATACCCGGTTTGCCTTTTAACCGGATCCTGGACTCTAAAACCTCTCAAATCACAATCAAACAGCCAAATGGATATAGAATCTTATAAAGAAATCCAATCTCTAAAATAATTCAATTGACAATACTATGATGAATTGGAGGGGCTGGGAATTAAATTCTAAATTTCTACAACAAAGAGAAAGTCAATCAAGCAAACCACATGTGGACATTTTGATTTTCATGGAAGAAAAGAGAAAGTTAGCTGGGCATTTATCTACAGTATATAATTCAAGGGGAGGAGAGCCCATTCCATCAATTTCAGTTTCACTTGCCTGTCAGTTGGCTTAAATAGAAAAAGAATCTAATTTAAAGTCCAGAGCATGGGACACATAGGACACGGGACTTAATTTAGAACTCACATTGTACAGTTTCTAATACTCTAATACTATATCTAGTAGTGAAGGAGGACAACAATGGATCGGACACAATGACAGCTTTATCCCCAGAATAAAAAGGGAAATCAATTCCATTCCTTGGATGAAATTCTTTACAAGTTACTACTACTACTACATTTACATTGTAGTAATAAAGTAGATTGCCAAGCCAATAGAGTTCTTTAATGTAGATTGCATATGTTACAGTAAATCGCAAATTTTAAAAATACCACGCGAAAGCGACGACCCCCTCCCTGCCAAGCTATGTGGCGTGGTGTCATTGTCATTTTATAAGAGATTGAGTGCGTTTTCAATTTCATACCGGATATTCAACTCATAACTACTACCATATATAGTAGTATGATAGTAGTATGAGATTGAATTGAACTGGAGATTCTATATTCCTCCTTTGGCTGGAGATTGTGTTCCATAATAATGTAATAAAGAATTCTACTCTTTTTCTCCATGAATTCTATTAACAAAAGAGATGAAATCCTTCATAAATTATATCGCTTTGGAGTAAAAGTAAGGGAAAACCAAATAGACCAAGTATTTTTTATTTTCATTTTTTCCTATGTTATCCTAGATTCAGATTCTATTTTCAGTTTCTTGGGCTCATAATAAAATATTTACAATATTATTTAGCTTTTGAATGGTATTTTTCATTGTAACTTCTTGTCTTGCTTAGCAAGAATCCCATGGGGTTTTTCTTGGTCCCTTCTTTTACCTGTATTGTATATTGTATCTGCTTTAAAGTTGTTAAAAATTTTAATTTTTAAAAAATTATAGAGACCAAAACGAAACAAATTAATTGAAAATGAATCGTCCTAAACAAACCGGCTGACCAAAATAACTGTAATTTTCAAAAAATATTCCACCTAAAATGCAAATTACGTTGTATACAATATAAAAAAAAACTTACTTGATTTATAAATGTGATATTTCTGCTCAAAGCATAGGTGGTCTAAAACAGGATGAATATCAGTTGCAAAAAGGCAATTTGATTGTTCAAGTTCACAAACGGAAGGATAGAATTGACCATTTGAACCACAAATAGGAGGATTCCCTTGTTCTGATGGACTTCTTCGTTCTTCTTCTGGAGAAGAACATGATGAACAAATACATTCTCCATGTGGGGAACATTCAACACCTTTTCTTCCCTCACAATCAGAATCAATTCTACATTCTGCTCCTTGAAATTTTACCTGAAATATTTCAAAACAAAACAAAATATATCAAATTTAAAGAAGTTATGAAAAAGTGTTTATTTTCTTATCGTATAATTTGCTTTTGGGCTCGGCTGTT
This sequence comes from Desoria trispinata, assembly GCA_034695165.1. Classification (NCBI taxonomy): domain Eukaryota; kingdom Metazoa; phylum Arthropoda; class Collembola; order Entomobryomorpha; family Isotomidae; genus Desoria; species Desoria trispinata. The sequence continues at coordinate 37,800 of JAQFZB010000040.1, forward strand.
GAGAAAAGAAAATCCCTGTTAAAAATGTTAAAGATAGGATTAATATATTTTCAGGGTAAATCTGTTTCTCCAGAAATCTTGTTCTCATTTCTCGTTATAATCTCATTTTTTCTTGGATCGGAGGGAGGAAAGTAGTTGAAGAAGAAATGACATTCACCTTTGGATTTTTATGATTTTCGTATGTCGTACAAGAAATACCAAAGAAGAAAAAGAAGTTTCTCTTCGTAGCAGTAGTAATGTTGTAGAAGGGAAACAATTTCTCATAATGGAATGGACTCTATGCTCCTCTTGGAAAATGACATCTCATCATTTCCCTGACATGACAAAGTTCCACACATAAGAAAAGAAAACCCAATGTCAATCTCTACGTTATATATAACTATCGCATATTTTTTCCCTTCCTGGTGAAAGTACTGAGGAGAAAGTACTTTATTTTTTACTGCAAAAAAACAAATCACCACAATTTTTTATAAACTTCAATTTATCTTTAAGAACCAACCCATAGCTATAATATACTGCTATAGTATGATAGTGAAAGTAATTCACACAGTAATTTGATCAGCTTCAATCAGTACATCTATAAATTCAAATTATATTTAATTCTTTAGACATCTACTGCCATTTTTGGACGTTCAATTAACATGCACAAAAGGAAATTAATATAGTTTAAAATGAAATAGAGATGGACAAATACAACGATTATGAGATAATTATTCTTTTATTCAATATTTTTTAAGTTAATTAATAATTAAATGACTGATTGATAAACTGAAAATCATAAAACATTATATGAAACATCTTAATATCTCTAAACCTTAATTTTCATTTTAATCCACCAAATACCATCTCATGGCGTTGAAGTTATTTTTCCTCTTTATCAATTTAAAAACACTTCACGTAAAACATCATGTTTGTTTTTAATTTAAATTCTCAGTCTCTTAATTTCGTGTACTTTTTTGCCAATATAGTAAATGTAAATAATTTATCACCCTGGGTTCTCAAAGCTGTAGGTTAAGAATAATAACTTTACAAATTCCAAATTCAAAACTGCATGTCCACTTTGAATAATATTTCAGTATAATACATTTAGGATTATCCAATCCTCCATCAGCATATTATAATACAGTAAAGAGGTGTGAAGCTTACAAAGTTCTACAAGAGGGATGAAAGAAAGCTACACCAACAGCAGAATGACAAATATCTATAAAATGCTAATCTCAATCTCTAGTTAGAAAATACATCTTATCTCTATGTATCAGATTTACTTTGTTTTAAATAAGAAGCTCAAAATGAGTTGACATGTTATGAATGAAATTTAATTTTAACATAAGGTTACAAAGTAGTAAAAGTTCTTCTAGGTTAAATTTTGAACCCTGTTATTATAGAGATCGTATAGGAGCACAGGTGAGAGCATTATAAATATTTCCCCTCAAGAGATTGTAACTTTACACTTGTCATTTCACATGTTGAGAAAGTGGAGAAAGTTGAGCGTGAATATTATGATAATCGTACATTTAGTTGGAAGAACACGTCCATCTTCATCCCCCCTTCTATATATATATAGTTATATAGTAGCCTAAACTCTTAAATGTTGATGGCCACATTTTATTATAAAAGAGATTTCATTGAGAGAATTTATATTTATAGGGACTAAGTATATGTGGTTATATTATGGAAACATTATAAATGATAATGCCCTTTGCTACTGATGATGTCTTGTATATACTATATTCCTCATAAATAATTCATACTTGAGAATCTCTCTCTCTCTTTGAATGTTTGAATATCAGCAGAGAAATACACTTTGAATGTGTAAACTTCCTTCGTCCAAGATGACAAGGACAGACATAAGAGAACCGAACCACGGAAGTCCTATTCCCATATATAGTATAAGGTATAAGATGACACTGACTCTGTGGGACAGTGCCCTATTATAATACTAGAATGGACAAAAGGTGTCTGTTTTCTTCTAGGTGAGGAAAACCAAAATCATTAGAAACTTTCTTCTTGTTTGTTGTGTTCTGTGAATAAACTTTCTTTCAAAATAAGGACGAACTCTCAACCTCTGGACCTGGACTAAACTCTGCCTCTAGCTTACTAGCGATGAGATTGGAATAGACGTGACAGTGACGACAGCGACGACATGGAAATCATGATGACATGGACACGTATTATTTTCCAAGCTTTATTTCAGTTCAGTAGGACTTTGACCATTTTGACAAACAAAGCCAAGAATTAAATGACAACAATAATAATAATACGTGACATTTGTTGGTCTTTGGGTATTTTTATCATTTCTGTGGGTTATAATTTAAACTGTTAAGTTTAAAAATATATAATTTACAAACACATATAATTTACTTGCTTATACAGTGCAAAGACAGAGTAAATAATGGAGACAGAGATTTTTCTTTTTTTATAGGGTAAATGTCGTGTCCATTATTATTGGAAGGGAAGCAGACAAAGACAAGAGCAGAGGATAATGAATGACTTTTACTACCGATTTTTGTTGGCTGAGGATGTGGATGTTTTTTATTTGATAGAATATATAGGCATAATAGAACCCTTAGCTATATATAGTAGTTTTTCAAGCTGATTTACTGCTCATTCAATTAATGGGAGTCACAAGGGGATAAATCAATGAGTTTCCTTCTGGCTTTGGCTTTCTCCAATAGTAAAAGTAAAAAGTATATCAATGCCAGTGTTTACTCTACTTCCTCCATATATACTAATACTACTATAATATTATTAGATATAGAGTCCAAATCCAAAATGATATTCCATAGTCCATTGCATTGCATACATGTTTTCTCCTTCTACTGTTCTACTGTGTATGGGAATCTCAATTGGAGGGAAATGAAGCGAAAGATTAGAAATTAGTTGAAATTACAAATCATTGAATGGAGAAAGTACACACATATAGAATAAAATTGGCTGAAGGCAAACATTCTTTGCTAATTAGTGGGAAAAGTTCTCATGTTTGTTTCATTTGCCCAATTTACCCCCATCCTACTCGTATATACCTATATTACCTACATGCTATACACCCATATATCTTGATCTCATTAAGATAATTTCAATGAAGGAAAAGCTAATCAACCGGAAATACTAATTGGAGAAATCTCCTTTTTTTCTTTTATTTTTCTTTCTGCTTGAGTTGAGACTGAGATTGAGACTGGGGATTTTTACAGATAGTATCACTAATATTAAAGTAATATAATATTACAGATAGCTAGGATTTTGGATTGACTTTTACTTTTAGCATGTACTGGTGTAGACACGCACAGGCAGGATGTTTTAATTAAAGGCCAACATGGCATATATATATCTGTATAGTAGTAGTAAATAAACTTATATTAGTTTGACCATAAGTTTTAGAAGGAGTTTGTTGGAAGGAATAAGTTGTGATTTATGAGTTGATGGTCGTGTTTTGGGGGCGATCCCTATTGCCAAAATTCTTTACGGCTTTAATTCACTAGTTCAATGTTTTTGGCTTCACAACCAGAAGAGAGAAGAAACTTTACGATTATCACATCCCCCTTGGGAATATCCCCTTGTATAGTAATGTCAAATATAATTTAAAAAATTATCTACCTTATTATTATGATTATGATGGTGATGGTGGGGATGATGATGATGATGTCTTCCAATATTCTGATTCTCATCTAATATCCTCTGCCCATTTACAATGAGGGGAAATTGAGACAGTTCAAGATGAGAGAAAATCCAAAGTAGAAAATAAAAAATGTACAATCTATTCTTGTTCAACATTTTTTTTTAGTTTATATTGAAAATGAAAATGTCTTAATTAATTCCCCTTTTGTTTTGAAATCAAAGGCCAGAGGATCACGAAACCAGTTTGGAGCAGCAAAGAGCTGTTTTTCGATCCGTTTCCAAAGAAGGATTGAAAGGTTGTGGAGAAAATCCGGGTATTTTACTCTGCTGACTCTTCCCCGAATTTAGCAGGTTGAGGAAGTAGAGTAAGAAGAGTTGAGATTGTGGAAGTCTTGTATTTATTTTGTATACATTGCATTACATGGTTTAAGCATTCATGATGTATTTACTATTTACTAGTGAATGTCTTGAGTGAAATATCAATATCATTTCTATTTATATTTTGTATTCTGTTTGTGTCAGTGGTTGTGGTTAGAGGGTCTTGCCCAATTAGAAATACCACCAGTGTTCCATCCATGTTTATAAATTACAGAGAAACTTGTTCATTGAAGAGCCTTCAAGGCTTAAAGTTTAAAGCTCAAGATTTCTACAAACTGCTAAAAGATAGAAGACGTCATTCAATCAACTTTCCTTCCTTCTATGATAAGTCATGTCAAGTGGGTTATCCATTTATCATATCATTTTATATTCGCCCATGTCATGTCAAATATAAACCATCCTATCGTATATCATCATTTATTACACCATGCAAGTAAAATACCATTTTCCAAGAAGAAAGCAGATTTGTAAAATCAAAATCAAAGGGAGCTTATGTAGCTTACCACAACCTGACACAATTGGGTGAAAGTAAAAGGTCACCCTGTATTACATAAGAGGGCATAATTTCATAGTATATAGATTAGATGAGTTAATTATTAGAGTGGGGGTAGTAGGTGTATAGCATTTATTTACTTAACTTTTATAGGAGTCACATTAAAGGATTAAACTGATTAATTTACTCGAATGAACTCATCAGTTTTATTTCATTGAGTTTAGTTTAATGTAAGTTGACTTTGACTTTCTCAATTCCAAAATGAAGAAGATACAAATGTGTCTATCTTAAGAAGTCTTTCACTACAAACTCATCCCTAACTATATAGCTATACTGCAAAGATGCCATTCAAAGGAAGTATGAAAGTTCAGTTGAAGAGGTTAGAGTTGGAAATGAAATTCATTCCCTGTCTCTCTCTTTGTATATACTTAAGCAAATTAATGCAACTCATCATCCGATTTGAGAAGATTTATTCAACATCTACTTTCATTTCCAAGAGAGAAAATGAAGAGACTCGAATTAATTGAATAAAGAGGACATTTCTATCCTTTTTCAATTTTTAGGATAATTTTATGATGAGCATTGACCCTCTTTTTGAACATAGTTATCGTATTTAGACATCATATCTATAGGAAGAGAATTTCTAATTATATAATTTTCAAAATAAAAAAAAAGGAATTTAGAGTTTTTACAGATTTCTTTTTACCTTTGTTACATTTTCCCATGCAAAGGATCTGACAACGTGTGACCGTCCAACCATTCTTTAGGCACAAAGTACTGGAAGTACAATTGATCTTATGATGCTTCCATTGTTTCTTTGGGTCCTACAATCAAGGGGATTAAAATACATTTACTTGCAATATAATGAATATGGAACCTTCTCAGACGGATCCTTGTACCAACTAAAGTATGTCTTGAGCTTTGTACAATTTTCCCAGTTGATTGCTGTACAATTGCCACCCCATTCGGGCAAAATGCCAGTTCCATTATTATTCTGCTTTGATGTAATAGTATTATTCTGCTTCGATATGTCATTATTGTTGTCTTTAATAGTAATTGAGTTATTTACAATAGTAGTAAATGAATTGGACCCAATGAAGAATGTCAATAGAAGTACAAGATATTTCACATTGTTCTTCAAAGGAATGAATGATCTCATCTTGTAGAATGTTAATTTAATTATTATTATTTTTAATTATGTAATGATTTTAAATGAAAGTTTAAGTTTAGTAAGAGGATTTTTTTTATTATACGTTACTTTAAAAAATGATGTCGTGCTAATAAAATCCTATTAAACAGTCATGATATAGATCAATAGCTATTAATATTCATAATAATAAATTGTTGGATATGAGTTTGGATGCATGCAATCCATGTCATAATAAAGTATTACATTCTATTATAGCTACTGAACAATCCAACTACAGTTGAAACCCTGCCACTCCTTAATTTCTCTTGATATAGGTAAAATGTCTCTAATTGAAGTGCAATAATCAACTTAAAATTAATTAGTAGTTTATGATAAAAAGTAATGTTGTGTTAACTTTCTTCTTTGATTTTACAAGTATCATTATTAATAAAATCTTCCACGATCTTTTTCTCTTGAAAAGGTTTTCTACAAACGAGGAAAACACTATTGTACGTGTAGGAAAGCATTGATTTCGAATTATCGGCATATAATGTGGGCATATTCGTCTGCTCTTTCTATAAAAATAAAATTCAGTACATACATTAACATTAATTATATAATTATTATAATTAACTAGCTGATAACTTTCTCATTGTCATTAATGTCATTTTCTCACCTCAATAGAAAATCCCAATTTGATAATGATATCTCTCAAAATATCAAAAGGTGGTTCAATACTTTTCTCGTCAGATAAATCAGCATAATGATACAACAATGGTCCAATATTTATCCAATATCCGCCTTCTTTTAAGCACTTATAAATTCTTTCCATGTAAGCAACAATATTATTAGCACAATCAATAAAGAAACAAGTGACAAGACAATCCCATGAAGATGTATTTTTTGGAGTGGCATAAACTTCCAGGAAATCTCCTGCAGTCATTGAAAATTTAGAGTCTGGTGGAAGAACTGATGGATTTACATCTGGGAACTGAAGTGGACGGAGTTGATCTGCTCTGGAGAGGACATTTGTTGTTTGATGAATCCAAGGATAACATTTGAAAGCTGAAGGATTGCTACATCTATAATGCAAAAATAATTTACCGATTTTATTTTTTATGAAGAAAAGATTATGACAAACTTGTTGAGTAGAAAATTGGATGCAAAGATCATGAAAAGACTGAATTCATTTCCTTCGACGACATATCCGCGACAGACAAGTTCATGAGCAAGTCGTCCAAGTCCAGCTCCAGGTACGAGTATTCTTATATCACTGTATCCATTTTCATCTCTATTCAAATGATTAGTAAAATTAATTAAAACTAGTTAAATTACTAATCAAATTAATTGAATTAAAATAAAAATTATTAAAAATTAATTAATTCTCATTTTCATACTTTGTATCCTTATAAAGTGTCTCCACTTCATCAATTAAAGGTTTATAGCAAAGTTCACGTTCTCTTTCTCCATCAGTGGACCAATCACGAGCAATTTGTTTGAATACAGCTTGGATTTTTTCATAATCGTATGCTGTGGGTTCTGGTGGTCTTCGTCGAGTGGTCTGAAAAATTGTTAACAGGTTAACCCAAAGATACATTATTTAAATTTAATCCCCCATCCATATACTAATTACTTTAGGGTAGATCTCATGTTGATTTTCAAAAAGATGGCATTCTTCAAGAATCATAAGTATACAAAGATTCTGATTCTCATCAATACATCGTTTAAGATCTTGAAGATGTAATTTGTAATCATCCAACAGACGTCTGTGATGTTTTGGCAGCGTTTTCAAGTAATTGTAATTAGATTTTAATTTATTTGTTGCATATTCACTAGAATAAACAAATAAATACAATCATTAAATTAGAAATTAAGCTCTTAACACTTTTTCTGAATCTGAATATAAATTGTAATCAGAACCTATAACGTCGAAATGTGGCAACAATTTTCTGATAATGTCGCCGTTCTTCATCCCATTCTGGATCATTAAGTCTATCTATCCCTAATCCTCTTTCAGTTTCTTCCAAATCTTCATGACCATGACGTGGAAATTTTCTAGGACTTCCTTGTTGGAAATTGTGACTATTACAATAATTATTGTCATCTTTAAAAAGAAGTCTTTTAGTTGGAGATAATTTCGAGGGGGATGATGAGGATGTTGACGATTGCGAAGGTCTTCTTTGTCTTGGTGGTGTTCTTGGTTCTTCAGGGGCTGGTGATGGTGATTGGGGACTATCTTCTATCATTTGAACATCTTCCGTTTCAATTTCGACAATAATACCATTGTTACCGTTGTAATCGTCGTTGTCATTTTTATTATCATTATTCTCACTAATTATAAAGGAATCTTCCGTTCTTGTTTTTGTTGGACTATTTGAAGAACACACTTGGAATTGGGTGCTACTTTCCATTATAAATTATGATCCTAGACCCTTTTGACCTTATCAAGGAAACGGGTAAGTAATCTGATCAATCTTGAATCTAAACAACTAAACAAGAACAAGATAAGCAAACTGTTGAGCTCTTTTCTGTTATTGATTTTCTTTTTTCTTGTATATTTATTTAGCGCTACTTGCATTTCTTTTCATAAAGGGGGACTTTGATACGTTTTGTATTATGCATTTATTTTTATTTTTCACTTCATTAGAATTTTAATTAATTATAATAATTAATTTATGACATTAATTATTAATAATTTCTCATTGCTTATTAGTGATAAGGAAAGCAATTTCAAAAAAGTCTCCCTTAATAGGTCCACTGACTTTTCTCATGGAACTATCCTCTGGAGCAATGTACTTTTCCACTTCCTCAATCTTTGTCCATGGCTCATAATACTTTTCCATGTCAGCCTTGTCAACGCATTTTGGGGGTCCTTTGAAGACCTCTTTATCATATCGAACCGTTAGAAGAAGATAAGCAAATTTATGACCTGTAATATAATACAAAAACATATAAAAACGTAATGGAAATGGAACAATTTCTAGGGACAAATACTTTCTCGTAACTCATTGATTAATAATGGTTAATTATTAATTACTCGTTTTTGGTTGTACAGCTCTTTGCATCATGGCAATATATGCTTCCCTGAGAGGATAATCCATTGCAATAAAACTTCCTCGATCCCAAATACAATCAAATGAACCAAAACTTTCAATTGGACATTTGAATAAATCTCCAGCATAAATCTGTACTTTATGATCCTCAGTGTAGTACAATAGCTTATCTTCATCGTATTTGAAATTGTATCCATTCTCATCATCCAAACGATCAATTGCTGATTTGACACATTCTACTCCAAAGACTGTATGTCCCAAGCTAATAAGATAAGGGATGTCTTTCGTCATTCCACAGAGGGGAACGAAAAAACGCTTGCTGGAACCCACTGGTCCTGGAAAGAGTTCCAACATCTTTGGCAAATGTTTCACTAGAATTGGATTCACTTCTTCGATATGCCATTGAATGGCCTTCTTCACGTAACGCTCTTCCCAGAATTGTACATTATCTTCCAGGATCTTGGAATCTAATTGAACGGGCATTTTTTCTCTGACGATGAAAAATTCAAAGAATAAGCCAACAAAAATTAAAATGAAGTATTCTTCTCGGCAGCTGGATTCTATTTGAGCAGATTGTGGCTTGGAAAAATGTATTTTATAAGCATATGGCAATGTACATAATTTTTTTTGTAAATTGGTCGGGACACCTTGGAACTACACTGGGAGTAGAAATTGGTCGGAGCCTAGGGGTGGGGGCATATAAATTGTCTTTGCCCTGTCACCTATATCAACATATTTTAACAAGAGCTAGAAAGACCATAAATACTACATGGAACAAAGGTGTGTCGGATGCTGGGGTGTGTGTATGTATTTTAGACGATGGCTATTGGTTAGAGGGTTAAAGTCTTTTAAATTGGGAGTTGCACAACATTACAGCCTAGTACCTAGCCCAACATCACTTGAAGATGAACAGAGTTACATAATTTCATTTATTACTTCAGTGATAACATTTTAGCCCATTGTGTAACAACAATTATGCAAATGATTAGAATCTTTTCAATGCTAGTTTTTCTCCAGACCAGATGAGACGCATATCCATATCCATTCCAAGGACAGAGTAATGACACGATTATTATTCCCAAATAAAATATGATGCAATTTTCAAAAAACTTACAAACAATTCCACTGGACAAGACTATTTAATGACTTTAATAGTAGTGATTGTAATAAATAGCCGTATAAATACAATAATTGAATAATTGTTTGATGAGAATATTTCTGATGAATCCAAAGTCCAAGTTCCAAAGTCCAATCGACATGGAGAAAGGTTTCAATGAGTGAAAGGATCTCTTGAGTAGTTTTCTCTCCTTTGGCGTCATCAATGACCTCTTTGTCGTCAAATAGCTTTTGGCCCCATGAAGAAAGTCTTTAGTTGCAGCAGATACTTGCGCCAATGATTCAAGTATTTTTACAAGGAGGTAGATGCTCATCTAAAAAATAATTTATAATTAAAACAATTGCATCGTAATTTGAATTAAATGAAATTTAAAATCATTACCACAGTCTCAATAGTAAATATAATGAACTCGGAATGAAATCCGTGTTCCTCTTCTTCTTCTATTGTTGGAGATGAAGAACTATGATGCATCATTAAAATGACATTGATAAGTACTTGTGCCCCAGACAAAACGCAAGGACCCAAAATCCTATTTCCTACAGAATGATTCCATTGATGAGTAACAATTAATAGTTTTTTATATTCCAGTATTAAAGGCTCTGCTTCATCCAATTTAACTTCAATCATACGGATTCTAATGTCAGGGGCTTTAGTAGAATTATTATTATTGGAGTTATTAGGCTTTAAACTGAAATCAACATTTCCCATTAAACAGACATTTAAAGTCTGCAGACAAAATCTCATTTCTTCACTAAAACTTGTGGCTAAGAATGTTATCCATCCGTATAGAATCTAGAAATAGAAATACATATTTTAGAAAGATTAGTTTTAATTAATTACACATGTAAAATTACCCAAACGAATCCAATAAACATTAGCTCATGTAAGGCAATTATGATTTGAAATGGGAAACTGATACTGGAGAGACTGGAAAAATGCTGGAACATGTAACTCAAACATGCTAAGACGGCATGAGTCCTGGAAGTTCAAACATAAACTTACGCCATGATTCATATGATTCGCCATCCATTTGCAACATATATATATATATATTGGATATATAAAAATCTTACGTGTGAAACTCCAATCGACATTTTGAAATATCTTTTAATTGCTCCTTAAAGACTTTCTTGTCATCCATGACTTTTTGAATCTCATTATAAATTCTCCCTTTGGCACAGATAAGTTCAAATAACATATTATCTGAAATCAGTCTTTGAGATAAAAGCCCCACAAGACTAATCAGAAGTACATGTAAAAGTTCTAAAAAGTTATCCCCAGATATCATTAAAGATATCAATATATTGAAGAATTTTATTAGAAAATTTATCCGATATAAATAAAATAAAAATGTTAATAGACATTTTCTCCTGTCTTTGAAATTAATCTTGAGATAAGTTATGTAATTTCTTTTTAAAGGTAAATCATTCTGTTCTACAGTTTGAATCTTAAAGACTCCAATTCTATGGAAGAGATTTAACAGCGATTGCTGAAGTTCCATTAGTTTCCAGGAATTTCCATAAGATAAGATTTGGGGCTACGGGGTCGGATGCCGAATTCCAATTAAAAACTAAATCCTCACATTATGATTATGATAAGGAAATTAAAAAGAGTATCTTTTGTCCTCCCTGCCCTTGTTGATGCAATGCACACAAAATGTAACATCCCAATCAATCATTTTGAGACGACTGGATTATTTAACTGCATCAATGTCAACCGTCAACCTTAATTTGACTAGCCTATTATGATGGATTATTAGTATTTCATAACATGACTATTTTCTGTTTCTTAAAAGGCATTATTACGTGGATGACATGACAAGGCAATTATAACGTTCAACGTGTCTAAAGACTAAAAAGCTTCCGTGCCCCAACTGCTCCATAATATTTACTTATTTATGTCTCGTCATCCAACAGAAAGAGAAGCCCAGAATGTAATTGGATTTTCACACCGTTTGAGATGGCTTAATCCATTTAATCCGAAACTATATATTTACTTCACTTTTCGTAGGTACTTTGTACTTTGCAATTGAGAATGGAAAATTGAAACTGGAATGGAACATGAAACATGGAACTACTCTTGAATTAAATACAAGTATCATCATCATATCGTGTCAAAAAAGGGCCTTTGATTATTTACACACGCTATCAAATTGCATGCTTGATTCCCCTAATGTTGCCCACTATGAACCAAAAATTATATCAAAGTGTTCTAATATTTTTACATCTAAAGATTAGATATTCTATTAAGTCATTTAGATAGTATTTTTAAATCATTGATTATATTTTTGACAATTTTATTGTATCGTTGATTAATTGATAGGATGCTGATCATGGATCTGGAAGATATGTTCAGACTATTCCTGTTCTTCCTCCTCTGGAATTGGATCTTGAACAATATCAACCCCCGAGACATCAATTGGTTGAGATGCAACAGACGAAGCTTGTGATGGTGCCTTTGATGCAGGCTTTGATGGGGGTTTAGAAGCAACTGGCACTGTAGCAGGCGCAGTAGCAGGCATAGTAGCAGGCGCTGTAGCAGGCGCAGTAGCTGGCGCAGGTTTAGGTTTAGCAGTCTCTGCCGCGGCTTCATTTGCAGCTGCAATGGCTGCAGCTTCAGCAGCAGCTTCTTCAGCTTCTTCTAATTCAATTTGGTGCTGAATTTGTCGTTTTAGTTTTATGATGTTGAGAACAAAGTCGTCCATTTTTTCTAGAAAATGGAATAAAATGTTGCGAATTTGTAGTATGTAAAACATATTAAATATATATTGTAGTCTTTACCATAGCCAGAGACTTCCTTAAGATATTTAAGAGTGTCGTCCATAACGCCTTTAGATTTTCCAATCCATACGGATTCATGAAGAACATCTTTGGGGGCATTAAGGCGCCTACGAACTTTCTCTAGCCAACGCATAGCAAATTTCCTAACAATGGCCCATAATCGACGTTCGTCTTCTTTCTTTTTCTCAACAAGAGCAGGCAACATTGCTCGATAATGTTCAACACGTCTTTGACGTTTCCGCGCATTTGCTTTAATTTCTTCACGAATTGACATTTCAAGTTTAGCGTCACGTTCCGATCGTTTCCTAAAATAGAATTGTCAATGTCAAGGTTTATCAGATATTCAATTTAAAAAGAAATTAAAGATGTTTTGGGCGTTGGCGACATACTTGCAATATTCAAACTTGGCATCAATCCATCCCATTTTAAATGTTTCCATTGCACGATTAATAAGTTCTTGATCATTCTTTCTTCGTTGAGTAACTTCAATGTCTTTAATAGTAGCCATTCTAAGAATATTTTTTTGTGCCTCAAATCTTGCTCTTCTTATTCTTTGAAGACGTTCACTTGCCATCTGTTGCCGTTCATAGCCAGCCATGCAACGTTCTAAATTAGCTTTCTGTTTTTCCTCTTGCCATTTGGTCATATGAAGTTCCATGTTGAGTTTTTGAGCTTCATATTTATGTTTTCTCATATGTTTTGATTCCATCATAATGTCAGCAGCACGCAATCTACGCTCTTTAAGTTCTGCTGCTCTTCCTTCGGCATTTGAAAGATATTTTCGAATATTTTGCATTTGATCACGATCATTTTTCATGGATTGATCACGATCTATCATGAGACCAGTTACTTCATCACAGAATTGAGTTTTCAAATAACGTCTAAATTGATTGAAATCTTTCAATGAACAATATACTTCATTTCGTTCGTTTATCAGTCCTTGTTTCCTGTTAATTGGAGAGAAAAAAATGTCAATTTACTAAAAACTAAACTAAATTCACATGGTCCCATTCATAAGCTCATAACTTTACTTTAGTAAATCCTGTGTGCATTTCTTATTCAACCAGGCCTTAGCATGGGGGTCATGAAGTGCTGAATATGGGGTTGTCACCACTCGTTCAAGATTACGGTTATCCCACAAAGTAAAATATGATGGATGACATCTATGAAGGGGCTGACCCAGTTTACCTCTTGCATAGTAAATGAAACCTTTTGGCGCAGGAACAAGAGGAATCTTATCAGCAATGTCTTGGGAGTACCTTTTGGAAGCGGAGTAAAAGTTCCATAATTAAGTAATGTCATTTAAAGTCAAAGATAATATAATTCTCAATACCAACTAGGAAGTGCAGCAGGAGGAACACAACCTTCAGGCTGAGCAACTTGCGCCTTCAATAAATCTACACTAGTTTTAGTTTTCAAACTAAGTTTAACAACAGCAGGAACTTGAGAGATATCATATCGTGTTACAACCCCACGACCACATGTCACTGGCTTCGTTGGAGGGGGTGTTAGAAACTTTAATTTCCTATCCTCATTCAACTGTTGTTCCTCAGTGATAAAATCAGATTCATATTGAGATTGAGCTTGAACTGCTTCGGAATCAGTCATTTTGAGTACAAACAATATACAGACAGAGACTAGAAATTAAATTATCACATGCAATTTCAAACACGGAAAATTTATTCTATTAGAATTTTGACTGCAGTTGGGCATATTTTTTGGAGAAAAAATGCAGCATTTATTTTTAGAAATTGTTTATTATTTTTTTGTCAACATGGAGATGATGGTTATAAGGAGAACCTTTCGAATCTCATAGCACAATTGACATCACAGAGATGCATATTTTATAGCCAAGGAAAAACATTATTATGATCTTCAGCATCGTGATGAAATCAGGATACATTATGCAAGTATAAAAATCCCAATTAATTAAGTATTAAATAAGATATAAGACCACATTAAAATTTTAGCAGTTGATTTCGATGACTCTTGACATTAACAAATGCATATTCCACTAAACTTGGTCTTGAATCAAGGATGCATGCAATATGGTTATCCTCTGCAAAGAAAGCTCTCAATCCTCCTTTTTCAAATGCATTGTACATATCAAGAAATTTTCTGAATGTTTTGTCCTCATTTGATCCAATATCAATATGCAAGGCTATAATTTAAAAGATTATGAAAATTACACAAATTGTAGGGAATCATTTAATACTACAGCCGTACCCTTAAGGGATGATACTATCACATTTGTTCCGCTTTTTTCAAGATGAACTTCCAGATTCATATGCCCGAAGGGTAGTATATCTGGAAACTCTTTAGAAATTTGTTGAAAAGCTTTAAATTCGAATCCTTCAATGTCAATTTTAATGAAATCAATCCAATCATGTCCATTTCGACGCATAATATCCCCCAGCGTTGAATAAAGGTATTGACTTTGATCTTCCATTTCATTATTACGGGTACTGGTAGTCCTATCACCGAGTCCTAATTTTGAGAAATTGATTCTATTTTTTGTTTTGAAGAAATCCATGCTGGATGGAAGTGATGATACTGAAGGATCATATGCATAGATAGTACAAGATGTTCGTTCCAAAATCTCTTGCTCGAATGATGTTTCCCCACTTATTCCAAAAGAGTAGATGATACATGCTACGATAAAGAAATAAATACAAAGAGAATTAACCAAGGCGCAAATGAGGATCATAATTGAATTATTCTTACATTTATTTCTGTCATCAAATAGATTCATACCACAGACCCATTTTCCCCCATCACCTGGTGTTCCAATACGTTCAACAAAATGTGGACATGTAAATGTAGGAGGAAAATAATTCCAGATTGTTACAGGTCCATTTGTAAATGTTTCTATTTTATTATTCCCTATCCAATTGTAGCGTTTTTCCATGAAATGTCTACGTATCTCTTCTGTTTTCATCAGATACTTTTGAGCTTTTAAAGTGAGATGTGAAAAATCCAGTGGATTAGCTGGATTTTCTAAAGGACTCATACTTTCCTTTAATGAAACGGTATTCCCATTCCAGTCTAATTCAGATGATGATAATCCATTCATCCAATAAAATATTATGCCTATGAAGAGGAAAATGAGTATGACCCATAAGATTTTTCCTACTCGAAGAAATGGAGATTTCAAAAATGGAATAAGTCGTACGAAATTTCCAAATTTTGGGGAAATATTCATCCAACTCCAACGTTGGTACATTTTATCCCTTTTGTTTAATTTACAATTATAATTTGAAATTAATTAAATTGGAACTTAACAAGAAGTTTTAAATATTCACTTTACAACTTGCTTGAGAATAAAATGCAAGGTTTATAATAGGCAAGCCATAGGAACTTTATTTCAAGACTTTATGAACATCTATTTCTAGACAACTTACGTTTACCACATTTCTGTTTACTCTTAGACAGTTTGTATTCTATCGTTTCGCTTATTCGTTCCTAAATCATTCTTATTCGTTTATTCACTTATTTTAAAATTGACTTTGAGCTTGAGCAAATATTTATAATTTAGCACCATCGTATTTCAATTTAACTAACGTTCCATTACAAACACACAATATATCGGAATAACACAAGAATTTAAAATTAAATGAATAACCATAAAGTGATAATCGCAAACTCCACAAAGAATAAGAGCTTTAGTAATATGTTTTTAATATAACGATTATGTAAGACTAAAATAAAAGCCACTAACACGGTATAATATTAAGTATTAAGAAAGATAGGTTATATGTTAGAAGAAAGAGTAGAAAGTGAAACACATGACGTGAAAATTCATAAAGACCGATTCCGGTGTTTCCGGTTAAGTATTTTCCTTCTTGGTATGGCCCTTGCTCTGGCTTAAAGAGACGCATGCGATCGATTCCTTTCTGGAACTCAACAACCGTTTAAAAGGTTCCGAGAGAATAACGTTTATTCAACGCGTGAGAATGTTATTAAATTGAGGGCATGAAATATTCATTATTTCAATTCAATCAATACAATTTACAATCACGCAATACAATGCAGAAATACACTCTCGTTGAGCTCGGAGGTTGCATGATATTCCAGTCAAAAGATGAACCCTTCAAATAGCTAAAAAAAAGTTACCATAGTCTTTGAGATGGAGAAGTATAATATGCATGCGTGGATTTCCAACAAAAGAATCTGAATCCGGATTTTGGATCCCGTATAATAATGCCAAGTTATAAACTGATTCTAATTCTAAAATGACTGATATGCAAGATATAAATCGTTGAGAAAATATAACATAATGTATCGTTTAATTTGGTGGTCTCTGTTGATTCTCATCCTGGTGCTTGAAATTGAGATTCTTATGATTTCAGGTCAAATAAGAAGTAAAATAGGACAACCTTGTGAACGTACGTAAGCTTATCATGAATTCATAATTATATCCTGAAAGGTCTAATTTGAACTGACTATTTTTATGGCATTTAGAGGATGATGATTGTTTAAGTGCTGAACATCAAAATTTTGAACGATGTGTTTTGAAAATTCCTTTAACGGAGCTAACATGTCAATGTGGTTATAAAAATGCAAGTTCCGATAAAGCAAAGCTGCGTCATCCGGATAATTATAAATTAATAGCAGGAAAGGATAATATCTGTCTTGGTCCACCAGGATATCCTTGTGGGGGTGAATTAAATTCAGATTTTCAAATACTTTTAAATGAAAAATCAGGAGATAGTCAATGTGCTTCTGGTGTATGTGATCATGCACTTTTCCGATGTCATGATTTTGGTGCGGAAAGGGAAGGCGCTGAAAGTGATTCTTATTCTATTCATTCTAATTCTTGTAGCATTGTTATCTTTTCAATATTAATTGTAGTTGCTTATGCCATGGTCATGAAATAAATAATTGTTTGTATTGAAGAATTTTCGACAAATAATTTTTATTCTTTTTTCGCCAAACTCTTAATAAGATACTTTAATTCGGTACGCATATCATCCGCCTCCTTAGGACTAGCTGTGGGACCATTTTCAATAGGATCCAATAGCATACTTTTCTTTTTGTCCTCTCCTTTGCCCTCAATGATGTATTTGGCTATTAGTTGAGCATTTTTCAAAAGATGTAATCCACAATCAGAAGAATTCGATTGTTGTTGACAATATGGGACATGGAACAATGGCGCTGAGTTAGTGAAATTTTTCAGTTTAGCTGTTATAATCATGGCGTCAGCTTCATTGGATTTGGATGCCGAATCGAAATGAAGGAAGGAGGTATCAGTTTGAGAATAAATTAAAAGTGACCAATGACTTCCACCATTGTGACGTGATGGATCTGACGAATCATTTAGGGCGAAGAAACTGTATGGATGAACGACAATTGCGGTGGTAAGATTTGAGAGGACCGAAGATATTTCTGCGGCAGGAAGTAGTTTCAAAAGTTGTGTCACTTCAGGGCCTACGAAATGACAGGTTGGAGATGGACTCCCTTCTTCTCCTGATCCTAATCTTGAAGGGGTTGTTTTGGATAAGTACTCAAAGTAGAACCCGATGAGTGTGTCATTTAACCATTGAGGGGATTCGAGGAGATAAATGTCAGATTCTCGGACGATGTAATCACCGTAATCCAGAACTATTTTTGAACTCATCATGACCAGCTTTTATTTAATTTGGATATCTGAGTGATAATTGCAAATTACCAGATTGTATGAGAATTATCGCGACAAATGGAGATGTTGCGAAGGAGAATTTTCATTTTTGACGGGCTGCTTCCGAACGGGCAGCAGAACCTTTGTTTATACGAGTTTCTTGGTGACAACAACAAAAGTGATGTTATTTTCCCTTTGTGGAAATTTGTTTTGTTATTCACGTTCAGAAACTAACTTTTTACTGGTTGACATTTTTGGAAATCTGTTTTGATATTCGTAATCAGCGTGAAATTCTGAGATTTTTCGTGTATAGTACGACAAACTTTTATAAATCATTCATATAGATGCATGTCCGAACATTGAATTAGTTAGATATTTACAAACTTTGTAGTATTACACATGAAAATTCTCAGAATTTTATGCTGATTAAGAATATCAAAACAGATTTCCAAAAATGTCACCGAGTAAAAAGTTAGATTTTTAACGTGGATTTATGAACCTTATTCAAAGGAAAAACACATCACTTTCGTAGTTGTCACCAAGAAACTCGTATAAACAAAAGTTCTGCCCCCTCTCAATGGCAGGAAAGGGGCAGCTTGTCAAAAATGAAAATTCTCCTTCGCAACATCTCCGTTTGTCGCAACCTGTAACGAATGCGATAATTCTCATACAACCTGGTGCAAATTAGTAATTAGCAAATTACATAATTTGTGTATAATAATGGATTACTTCTTCTTCTTACCTTTATTGCGTCCTCAGGCTAACAACTGAATCTAATTTTGAGAACTTTAACATTTTAATTTCCAGCTTCCATTTCCAATTAATTAATTCCAATACCGGTTGCTACAAAATGACAGCTACAATCCCATTCCCTTGAATTTGGCCCAGATCCCAGGCTTTCCCGGGGCTCCCTGAATTTTACACCCATACACCCATGAAAACTGGAAGTTTACACCCATGAGAAACCTACTATTTTTATTGTGAACAGCTATATTTTTATTGCGAACAATTATATTTTTATTGCGAACAAATATATTTTTATTGCAAACGACCATATTTTTATTGCGAACAACTATTTTTATTGCAAACAACTATATTTTTATTGCGAACAACTATATTTTTATTGCGAACAAATATATTTTTAATGCGAACAACTATATTTTTATTGCAAACAACTATATTTTTTATTGCAAACAGATATATTTTTATTGCAAACAACTATATTTTTATTGCGAACAACTATATTTTTTTTGCGAACAACTATATTTTTATTGCTAACGACCATATTTTTATTGCGAACAAATATATTTTTATTGCGAACAACTATATTTTTCTTGCGAGCAAATATACTTTTATTGCGAACAACTATATTTTTATTGCAAACAACTATATTTTTATTGCGAACAGTAATATTTTTATTGCGAAGAACTATATTTTTATTGCGAACGACCATATTTTTATTGCAAACACCTATATTTTTATTGCGACCTACTATATTTTTATTGCGAACAGTTAAGTTCTTATTGCAAACAGCTACCTTTTTATTGCGAACAAATCTATTTTTATTGCGAACAACTATATTTTTATTGCAAACAACTATATTTTTATTGCGAATA
>JAQFZB010000041.1:0-56791 GCA_034695165.1 Desoria trispinata
ATGCTCTCACCAACCATTGTACAAACTAATTAAGCTGCTTAAAGATGAACAACACACTACTGCTACAGCAATTGATGTTAAATTGTCAGGAAAACTTCCCAAGCTTCTGAAACATAAGCAGATTCGACTTGACGATCGCCTATTCACTCTTGTTCATAATTATGAAACATTATCCATGGCTGATTATCTTAAAGGCATTGCCTTCAATATGATATTTTGCATAAAATATAGAAGTACAGTTCGTGCCGACAACATTGACTTATCAGAAGAAGAAATTCATGAGAAGGCGCAAAAGTGAAGGACAACAAAATGTTAAAAAAACAAGGGATTTGAATAAAACCGATTTTGTATAGGTGTCCATATTTTGTATGTCCATCATTTTTCAATGTCCATGTTTTGGCTGTCCATAACTTTTTGTCCGGCTTTAGTCCGGTCCAGATTTTGTCCGTCCATATTTAGTCACCAACCCAAAGTTATGATGTGAAAAGTAGTGTTGGAGTGATATATATAAATTTAATAATTAATTATTATTGCGACATCGGAGACTCTTAGTGTAAAAGAGGAGAGAGGTGAAAATGGAACAGTATTTTACAATTTAGGAGCATGAGACGTTCGATAAGTTCGAGTACGTTATAAATCATTCTTTACGGCACGAGACTTCCAATAATCCTGACTTATATGTATTATACGTGTTATAAATGTCCTAACAAACAAGGAGCTTGGCTGATGATAGCTGTAATCGTAATCCGTGCTCAATGTTGCGTTTACATGAAGTGAAAACTATTCGCACGGAATACGATTTCATGTCATTTAGCATTTTATTCAGAAAGTAGATTGTGGTTTCATTTTCTTCCTACTGGAAAGAGGAACACTGATGTTCATGTCAGTGAATACTTCAGTTGTTATGACTGTTATATTTGTAAAAGCATACTTTCCCTTGTTGTAATTAGTGCTAAAAAGAGAATATAGCTGTTGATGTTATCTCACCTATTGATTCTGGCAGCAAGTGAGTAAAGTGACCCTCGCTTGGAAGCAGTTTTGTCCAAATCTTCACAGTACTTTGACCAAATACATTCCAATGCTTGAGTGTCTTTTGTGTAGGCATTCACAAGGTTTAGGGCAGCTCTAAACATATTATCAACATAATCTGAAGAGGATAATGGCTCCCTAGATGCAGATTCACTGTTGACTTTTTCAGCCTCATTTCGGTCTCCCTTATTGCCATGGTCATTGTTCCTATCTTCCGAATGAATAGTAGTAGTAGTAGTGGTCGTACTGCTGGAAGAGGAGGATGAATTACTTGGACGACTGGTGCTGTTACTTGAAGATCTTGTATTTGTCGTTGAATTTGGTGGTTCAAAAAGAAAATCTAATTCAGATGATTCGTGCAGATCATTTGTTTCAAAATTTCGTCCTTGTCGCTGCATGTTCTCTTTGGGGTTTTCTACTCCCATGAAGTTATGGATTTGATTTAAGAGAAAAATCCCAAAGGACATAAAAGCAAATGCTGAAAGAGATCCTTCTAACGCATTTCGACCAACTGCTCCCGATTCTGGAGAAAGAATTGACGACCAGTCCCCAGGTCTTGTGTACAACTGATTGAGTTGACTTAGAAGACTGCCGTTATGGCCCCGTTGTACAGTTTCGTTAATAACCTAGAACATTTGCAACATCATAAGAAATCCCATTTCAGAATACTTTTGCCCACGTCTCTACTCCATTCAATTATTACACTTTCTATACTTTTACGGAAACGATAACGAAACACACTCAACTTTCTCTAAGACAATGTTCTCAATTTTTTGTCACAGGGTTTCGTCATTCTGTCTACGTCTATGTCATACTTGTCGGTAATCTTATTTACCCAACTCATAGTCAAACCAAATTTCTTTAATATTTTATCCTTATTCTAATGATCTCAAGGGACTAAAAATTGATTCTTTTCCTTCAAAACTGTGGTTCTATGAAAACAGTTGTTACCAAAAAACCAAAATTTGGTTAATGATGCAATCATACACTGAATATATGAAAGTTAATTTGAATAATGATTTTTTATGAAACTTCTGGAGAGACCATTAAGTAGGCGAAGGTATTTAAAAATGTACTGTGTAATACTTCCTTTGAAGTGGTAATGATTGTTCTTATGCTCACTACTCCTTCTTTCTACCCATACATACAAGCATTCCTTAGTTTGACTGCTATGCTGAAGATAACTTTATTCTTTCATTATGCAGTAATTTTGGCTAAATCCGGTAGCGCCTATACTCCTATACCTAACTTTGATAAAGCAGACATTAATTTTCTTCAGCAACAGCCTTATTTAATAGTCCTCTTTTATTGATAGTCAAGCAGTATATGGTTATAAAGTTAAATCATTATATTAAAGATTATCATTAAATAGACTTTTTGAGGGTTTTCTAAGTGGAGAAATGGAGGACGAAATGGGAGAAGAAAAAACTGTTGAAGAGACATTACGACAATGGAAAGGAACAAGAAAATTCATTAATTTACCTTTAAAAAGCCATTTATGTCAAGACCCTGTGTTCCTTTCTTGTAAACGTCTGTGATGAGCTGTACAACGCTGCCCATAGCTTTTAAAGGATCTTTGGTTAGTAATTCTCCATCATCAAGAATATATTGCTGCTCATAGTCATCCAAAATCCCATCATCCTCGTAATCCATGTCCCACTCTGATTGTCCAAATTTATTGTCACTAGACTTAGACGGAGAAGACAAGTAGGGAGAAATGAGTTGCCAGTCTTTTGCCCGATTTGGGTCATCAAATGCCAACCTGATGGCTGAGTTGGAAGAAGGGTAAATTGCCGTTGACATTGATGTTGATGGGTGTCTTGAAAGAGGGGATGCATGCTTTGATATAGTTGATGGTAATGGTAATGATGATTGTACAAGCAGTTTATCTTTCTCATTCCTATTGGTAATATCCATTTGGCTGTGAACACCTTTTTGCAATTCCTGATTGATTGATGGAAGTTCTCCAGAGAACTCTTCGCCATATCCATGAACATGGGGTGTCGATTCTACAAAATTCTTACGGTTTTCATTAGAAGTTGTTTTTTCGATATATTTGCTACCACCACCATTGGAGGATGATGTTGGGTTCATGACATGCGATGCTGTATCCTGGTAGGGCGAAAGGTCATTTGGCAATGATGTCAAATTCATTGTGGGTGGTGGTGATGTCGAACTGGAAGATAATGACTTAACGGCTACACTTGTCCCAATTTTTGGCCCTAGATCTCCTTCACCACCATTTACTTTGATGAAACCACCACCATTATTAGTATTTGCTGTATTCTTAAACAATTTTTCAAGCTCGTCTGCCAAAATCTTTGCCTCTTGTATGGAGGATTCTGTTGGTGGTGATGCGGCCATTCCTGATAACGAGTCTTTCCTCTCCTGCATAAAAAGGACATATTACTTATGGATATTTGGCATTTGGTACTCTGTCAACTCCGATCATAATAATAATCATAATTTAAATTCCGCAATTAATTTCTTTTGTGAAGTAGAGTGAAATGTGGAACGATACAATTTAAATCTTTTCAGTATTTCCATTAGAAAATGGTAAAAAGGGCATTTAGTTTTGAAAAATACCATTTTTTTAAATCTTAGTAACGTCTTACAGTAAATTAATTTAATGAACTCATGTAAAACTAACTGTTGCTTTGGGGATTAAAAAATTAGAATAGAGACAGTGACATTGTTCATGAAGTTCTTTCTAATCATCTTTTTCTTAAAACATCATGTTTGCAGAATTCAAAGGAGCAGAGTCAGAGATTCTCACGTTTCTTGAAACAGATATATAGTTTAGCTGATGAAAGATGAAACAATTTGGAGTAATCCCTCAGGCCAAACTATATCTCAAGTTAATTTTATCGTTGATGGCAAAAGAGATTGTATAAATGCAAATGATAATTGCTCAAGTAGTTATATTTTATTGTCAGCGTGAAATTCAACAAAAAGTAACTTTTGAAGTGTATTCTGAAAGAGCAGTGTAAGGAAGGATTCTGAAATTCAGAAAAATGATATAGTAGAATGAAACAAGTGCAGTGCATGTTACAAAGACATAAAAACAGTGAAGAGACAGATGGGGAAAGTTTCAGTATCCAGCAGAATTTGGTTCATCCAGCGTGGATTTTGTTCGCAAGAAGGAGGAGAACTGAGATTGAGGGAAAGTTGCCAATAATGAGAAAGGAAGAGAGTCTATTTTAACGACTTCGGGAATACCCCCTTGGCCAAGTTTTCCCACCAACTAACACCACTACAATGCTTACAGAAGAACTAGCGTTTAACTCAAGGGTTTCAAAATTACCTCGAGATCACATTAGAATGTCTTTTTGTAAGTGCCTGCTGAATATTTATAGAGTCGACATTTCTAACTATGTAGAACCCAAAGATTCAACTAATTAAATGAAAGTAACACAAAGAGTTAACTGCAATATTGGAAACAATTTGATAAGAGTAAGGAATCAGAAGAGAATGTTAAGCAATGCGGTTTCCTCACATATGGCACATAGCATATGGAACATCTTTATGATCAAAGTTCAGCGAGAGAAGAAGAAGAAGAAGAGGTTCATTCTCAGTTACCTTCATCCTCATCTCACGTTTTCTCCAGGATTCTTCAACTGAACTTTTGTATGAAGTTCTCAAAGATCCATTCCCATAAAGAACTGTTATAACCGCAACAATGCAACCTATCAATATTAAAAATCCAACTGCTGTTGACACTTTCCTTGTATCCATTTTTTTTACAGTTTCCTATTAATTCTGAATATCACATTCACAGTTTTCAGATACAGATACAAACCATATATAGGCTTACTGTTACTATTACAACATCTTTTTTTTCTCATAAAAGAAGCTATACTTTTGCAACAAAATAAAAATCCACTTGTCACAATAAATCTGAAAAATCGAAGCACTTTTTTATTTTATGATCTTCAGAAGCTTAGATGAAACAATTTCATATCAGAGATAGAATGGGGAATAAAATATGCGAGGTTATATTTATTGCACTTTTAAAGAGTTCAAAAGATTCTCCTGTAGCTGTACTGTAGCTTCTGTATGAATGAATTGACGAACTGAATTCGGTTTTTTTAGAGAGCAACTGGTGATAAAATTATTATATAATACGGTAAAATTGCTTTCAGCATGGACGATGCTGATAAAAATTTATAAAATTTAGCTGATTAAACTCTTGTGTCCACTTGGCCATAATGTTGTTAGTTAGTATTCAGGTGGTAATTGAAAGAGAGGCGTAATTGGCATGACATTTAAAGACCACAAGGTAGAGAGAAGTGATCACATGCCTTCAAGAAATTCAAGTGGTTGTTGTTGTTGCAATATTATTGTGATCAAATCAAAGTAAGTAGCTAATCTAAATGTGAGTCCTACTAAAATAGCATAAAACGGTGTTATTTCTTTCTTAGTACTATGAATGACTCGAATTCTTCGAGAACAGTTATGCACTTACTTAATATACAGACTCATGAAGGTAAAAAAAGAGAGAAAAATCCAAGTTCTTCTCAGGCACTAACGTGAATCTTTTCACGTGTCATCCAAATTTACTTTATCTATTATTCATTTCCACAAGAAACGGGTAGTTGCCTTTTAGCGTTCCTCTCTTCTCTTTTATTCTACTTGTTTTCCTAAAGTTCCTATCCTTGTCCTGCGTCTCTCAGTACAGTAGTACTATAGTAGCAGTGTTCCGTGAACCCCCTCCCTGTGGTTTTCTTTAGCGTTGAATTTATTATCTTTTTATATTTGACAAACAATTAGCTGCTCTTAAAAGTTAGCTACATCTTTTCTCTCAGGTTTCATGATTTAATGTGCCACTTTTGTAACCCTAGTTGAATTTTCAAATATATGAAAACTTATCATGCTGCGAATAATATAAGGGCTGAAATAGGATTTCTTATTTATTATGCAATCTCCCAAAAATTGAGACCGGGGGACAACACTTGAAGCAACATAATGGAATCAACGAACCGGAACAGAAGGAACGAACCACTTGTCTTCTTAAACTTCCTCTTCATCTTTTCAGCTCTTCAAAGATATTTGCTTTGCATTTGATTCTACTTTTCTGCTCTCCATCTTCATGCAGTACTTCAGTAGCAGTAGAATACCTCACTGACTTGACTCTCATATCATTTACTATGATATTGTCCTTGTAAAAATATATAGCACCTGATGCTTCATGCAATTAACCGTTCCACCCAAACATGCTATGAAATATCTTCTGTAGTTAGTTCGTTTGAAATCTTTTGTCGGTTTGCGTACAATTCATCTCCTTGTACTTCTTCTACCAATTAGTTACATTAGCTTTAGCTCAGGATTGACATTTTTATGGTAAATGAATCTCCTCAATAACTATAATATGTAATCTTCTTGATGCTAAATGTTTCCAAGAAAAGTTATCAATGCTGCAATGCTTTATTGTTCACTCGCAGATTTAAAATACGACAGCCGGGTTGACATAACAAGATGACAGTCTTTCATTGTTACTTTAAGAATTTAATGTATTTTAGGATTTTGAGTTGACAACTTTAATGAAATTGGTGACAGTTTAATTTTTATTGGGTTAGCAGCATTACAACAGTTAATGGTGAAGTTGAAACTTAAAACATTCAATGGGAGAAAAACATGCGTGCGTAGTAAATAATTGTTTAATTGTCTTAAAATGATTTGCTTGAGAATTCTACCCTGCAATTTAAGAATAAGATCTAAAAAAATCATTTCTCTCCTTTCGCATAATTTACTATGCTACATTATTAAATTCAATAAACTGTATTCTACACTCCATAACGGAACATAATTCATATGTTCATGGCTTTTTTCAGATTTAATGACTAACTTAAAAATGGGCTGAAGATTATTCATTATGAACCTTAGCAAAACAATATTTATGCAATATTAAGTTGAGTTGGTTGACTTGTAGTGAAACGTAATTAACTCAAGTTCCTAAGTTCCTTTAATTGTTTCAAGTTTTAAAGTTTATTGTTATTTTTATGTTTTACCATTTTTTGACATCATAAAACTGTTAAGGTTGTCCATCTGTCTGTTTTAACTATGAATGAGAACTAGAGAATTCTGTTGTTTTACAATTTACAATTCAATTCAATAATGTAATGGAGTGAAGTGTGAAAGCATAGTGTTCAATCGATTGGGTATAAATGAAATTTCCTTTTTGGTTGTGGTAATCAAAAGATGTATGAGTTGTGGTGTTGGTTAAAAGAGAATAACTGATGCTGGAGAATAGAAGAAGACTGGAGAAGGTAGAGAGAGAGAGAGAGAGGAAGAGTAAATTACTGCATTGCTGGTGAAAGTAAACTCTTTGGCATTTTCATCACCAGCATAAAGAATAGAAGCACTACCGGAAGTAGATAAGATGTCCTTTACCAACAACGCAACACTACTGCACCATACAATGCATTGATAATTTAAAATTCTTCTCAAGTCCAACCACTTTCTAACACTTTCACTCTTCTGACACACCTCCTTCCTAACCATTGTCATTTTTAACACATAACAAACACAAGCCCAAATGTCCAATGTTTCCTTTCTCTATCTCAAAATTTTGCATTCTTTATTTTCGAAACAACTGTATTGAGACAAGTCGAGTCAAACCTGTCTGTCTATCAATACGCAATCGTGAATTTCAGAATTTTTATTTTTTTAGTTTTACGTCCCTAAAATTTAAGATTACTAATTGATATTTTTAATAATAGATCCATATTACCATGTTATTATATTTATACTTTTGTTTTGGAAGGATAAAGGATACTGGGGCAGTGTTAATATACGAAGACGAGAAAATGCTCAGGAACCCAGCAAATAAAGGGATATAATATGGATCTGGGCTGGGAATGTTGAGACAAATCTAGACTAGAAAATGAAAATAATAGTATTGCAGTGATGCAGTATAATTTATAAGTGTACGTTTATTGCTTATTTATATCCACTATAGTACAGTAATGCAAAGCTGACTGATGATGTTGAATGTGAAAGACAATCGAAACCTTCCATTAATTATTCGGAGGAATAATAAATTCTTCCGTAACAGACAAGTCCACATAGTGCAAATCTTGGTATTTGGAACGGAGTTAAATTATTGTGACTTTGAGAGTTAAAACTATATAACATTAACAACTTCTTTTCTATTACAAACTATAATTTAAAATACTTGCATCATTGATTCGACTGACTATACAAGTTTGATATAAGAAAATAAAATGATGAATAATCATGATTTAAGAATCCCAACGTGATTTTTTTGGCAAAAGTGAAATAGAACCATCTTCATTAGTTGCTTCATAATAATTTCCACGATCAACTGCATAATTCATGTACATCAAATACGCTGCTGACAAACTGATTAAACCGACGCCAATTGACATAATTGTTTTGTTCTAGAAAAATAATTAAAATGGAGGTAAAAATTTTCGAACAAAATATTCTTGAACAGATGACTAATAAATACGACTTACAGGACGAGCATAGAGTTCAAAATTTAAAGCTCGGAAAGCTTGACTAGTCCTTAGAGAACGGATACCATCTCCAGGAGTTTGAGTTTTTGCATTTTTATCAATCGTTGTGTCTTTGTTTTTTTGATCAGGCATGTTTCCTTTACTTTTTAGGGCAGAGCTATAAACACAGATTAAAACAACAATTAGTTCTTACACATACTTGTTATAATTTTATCAACAAAAAAATAAATTAAATAATCGACCTTTTTGGGACAAAAAAAGTTAATGATTATCACATAAAACATAGCTTCTATAGTAAAAAGTAACATTGCAAAACCCCAAAACCAGGGGATTAAAAGCCGAAGCGGTGGGCCTCCAAATCGTCTACGGTTTAGCTCATCATAATCTATGCGTTCCGGCTCATTATTTGGGTTTAAAGTCAGTGCTTCAGCGTTTGGTGGTTCTGGTTCAGGAGCATCTTCGTTTGGATTTGGGGGTCCTGGTTCAGGAACATCTTCGTTAGGATTTGGGGGTCCTGGTTCAGGAACATCTTCGTTTGGATTTGGGGGTCCTGGTTCAGGAACATCTTCGTTTGGATTTGGGGGTCCTGGCTTAGGAACATCTTCTTTTGGATTTGGGGGTCTTGGTTCAGCCATCCGAACGATTTTGAAAACAGCGATTCTTCGATCAGTGACGAGAAGATAAATAATAATTACCAAAGATATGCAACTTAAAAAGTAATAATTACCTTACGTAACTACACAATTCCTTCGTCGTGACAAATAAAAATCTACATCTACTGTCTACTACGAACGAATACTGCTAAAGTTACTTGTAAGAGACGAGACTAGTCGAATTTTTGTACTGAATTGAGAAATAACATCTATCTATCGGCTATCTAAGAAACTGAAACTGAAGACAGTCAACTTAATTATGATGTCACTTACTTTCAACTTTTCCTTGTGAATCGAGGTAGATAGTGTTGCTGTTGCTGGTGTTGCACTCGAACAAAGAACTGTTTTTGACTCGACCCGACCAAAGACTGACCTCTCCAAATGACCTCGTAGCTGCTCAAATCCAGGAAGACAAGTCTGGAAACAGTAGGAAAGAAATGTGAAGAAAAGACAGATGAGAGGTATTTGGTGGCGCCGGTTTTCTTAAAAAGTGAAACATATATTGGGGCACTCTGAGACTGCAACCTTCTGCTATCTGTTTCATATGTGCACTTTTCTCTTTGTTGCATTGATTTTCATGAATCCGTTCTACAAGAGAAAAGTCCATATTTTAATCAAAATGCTTCTCATGATGATGACCCAAATTACGATAGCATTCAGTATTTAAATGTGATCATTGTTCTATTTATTAAAATCGCGTTAAACCGCAAAGCTATTTTTGTTTAATATACTACTAGAGTACAGTTTCTAAAATGCTACAAGTACTATTACAATTACTTTAAATTTCAAATGCAAACACTCTTCATCAAATGTGTACAAAAATAAATTACTGCTCAAATTTTAGCATTGAATGAGCAAGAGAAACAATATCAGAAGGTCCACAGTTTATAGTTAAAAAACCCAAACCGGATTTTTCAGTTGAGCATGTAAAACTATATAAAATAATATCTTGAGGGAAAATGAAAATCTTGGAAAAGGAATTCTATTAAAATGAAGACAAGGAGTTCATTAATCTGTTTCTGTGATCGTGTTAAATACTTTGCATAACTGTTCACTTCATAGAGTTCCAAGTCCCTTCGATACTATATTACTACTGGGCTGAGAAGGAAGAAAGTGTTGCAGGACTTTTGCAATAAATTTTGGTGACAGAGTATCCTTGGCTGAATGGGGCTGAGTCAGATGGATGACAGGAGTAACTTTTGCTATTTACTGGAGTAATTGGCCTTGTAATTGGCATCAAGACACATGGTATATCCAAGTTTTGGAATGACGGATTCTCTCCTTCAGCTACTTTTCGTTCTAGCAATGATTTTGAGCTTCGGAACAGTTTTTCAATCTCTGCTAACGTTTTCCCTTTTGTTTCTGGTACAATAAATATCACATACACAACGGAGCATACACATATCACTGAGAAAATCATAAATACGATATAAGGGCTAAGATGAGTCATAAAAATTGGGAAAAGTTGTAACACGGAGAAAGAAGCCAGTTGTGCAATGAGTGTAGCCATGGAACACAAGTATGAACGAAACTTGCCAAAGGAAAATACCTCTGTGATTATTATATAAGGGACAGGACCAAAACCTATATATAGGATATCACAAATAAGTTTTTAAAATAAAAGTAAAACCCACATGAATTGAATATGTGCATTTCTTACCAACAGAGAAAGCTCCAATGAATGTGCATAAGCAAACAATAGGTAACCAAGATTGTGTGAGATGAACAAAAGTGTCCTGAGAATTGCTGTGAAAATATAGAAATACTGCTAACGTTGCATGAGATGCTGCCATAAGTACTCCTGAGACTATAAGCAATACTTTGCGACCCAGTCTGTCGATTAGTGGTAATGAGATGAAGAAGGCGACAAAATGAACAATCCCGACACTCAAAGCGGCCGTTTCAGGTCTTAAAGGATGGTCAATTCGTCCTCCACCACTACTTGTCTCTGAAAGAATCATTTGAAAGTAATAAATGACTGCTGAAACTCCACTAAATTGCTGGAAAATCATGAGGGAAAATCCCATATAGTTTTCCTTCCTCCAGATTATGTCTTTCCATTGCAGTTTACTTGTGGAAAAATTCATTTCCTCCATTGATGCTTTTATCTCATCCAGTTCATCCTGTACTTTTATATCTCGTCCTTTTCCACGGAATTTTAGTAAACTTTTAAATGCTTTGCCCTCCTCATTTTGACTCAGAAGCCATAAAGGAGATTCTGGAAGCCAAATGGATAGCAGCAAAAGCAGTAAAGGAAATACGGACATCAATAATGCTAGATTCCTCCAGTTCATTTTGCATCCCATCCAAACTCCGATTAATATCCCAAGAGCGTTCATCATTGGTGCTAAAAATCCAAGCACTCCTCGCAAATTGGCTCTGGATATTTCACTCACCTAAAACAAGGGTAATAAAATGGATTTCAGAAACATATAGGTACTAATCAATTTAAATTCAATCCAAATTCAATCCAATAAAACAAATTGGTTAATTTATTAAATATATGGTAGTAGACATAAGAAATTACTAATTCTAATTCTCATATGATCTTCAATAAGTTTTTCTTCACAACTTGACATAATAATGAATGATAAAGATTTCATTTTATGGCACTTGCAGGATAGTTATAACCCTGTTACAGTTTACAAGTTGCCTCAACATTACTGTTTGAATTGACCAAAGGCAATCAAAAAAGGAACATGGAAAAGGACATGGGTTGTTAAGACTTTTGAAAGATTTGTTGATCCTATGCTTTGCTGAGAAAAGCGCAAGAGTTTATACTGTACTAAAGAGGATTTGAAGCCCAATTTCATGAGAATAGATTGATTCTTCTTTTCTTGTTATGGTTTGTTAGTTCTTTCACTTAGGAAGTTGTAGGAGTGGAGTGAAGATGAGAAGAAGCCAACTCTCGATCTGCTCTTGTCATGTCCAAAGACTAATGGAACTTTCTTTCTCCCTCTTAAATTCATTAATCAGATCAACTCCTTCGCTAATTCGTCATTGAAATTATGAAACACATTCGTAACTTATTTCCTCTTCAGGAAAAATACATAACTGACGATAAACTCAACAAACCTAATCTTGCAAAACTGAGAACATTAATAATCCTGTCAATATCCGTGATATACATAAATCTATACTAAAGTATTCATGGAATTGATTTCCTAATAATATATACGATTTCAGGAATTCGTTTACTACATACAAATGCACATATTATTTTTTAATTTACAAAACAAGATTAATAAGGAAAAGAATTGGGACTTGGAGCTAGGAGATTTGAGAAAACTTTTTAGTATGATATAAGTATACGTATTATGTGTTAGCAATAGGGCCTCATTCAATGAATTAAGTACCGCTGCTTTTGCCACAAGAAGCCATAACTTATTTTGAGAATAATTCAATTCTCCTCAAGTATTATTATTCAATTAGATGAAAGTTAGGAAAATTGCGTGGCTTTTATTTAATCATCAGCCATGGTCTTTGGTGAATTAGCAAAGACTCTGCTGCCATAGTCTCTTATAAGTCGCCAACCTATTATTTTGTTCAAACTTCTTAAATAGCACAATTATATAATACCCTGTTGGGTAGTTTCACGTTCATAATCCTATTAACCTGTCCTGCTTTGCATCATAAGCTACACTATCACACCACAATGATTACGATCTTTTAAAATAAACCCCAAAATCATGAGAATTTTATTTGACACTCTACTTGAATGGTATTATTAAGTAAGTGGAGTAGAATGTGTAGTAAGAAAATAATGGACCAATTCAGAAGAATTGTGTTTCAATTAGAAATACTGCATTCATTCGTTTTAATACAACCACAAGATACATTACAGTAAGTAAACACTTACTGCATGAACTTAAGAAAAGAAAGGCATATTGTAACTTTGCTGAACCTAAATCAAAACGACGGAAGTGTACAACAAGATAAAAGATAAATTGAAACCACGAATTTGCATATCTCTATAATTCCTTTGTGACTTTTTCTTCATAGTTTTTGTATTATGTTGAATTTAGGCCAAATTTTAAGGTAGTGTGTGGGGTATAAGTAATTTCTCTGTGGAATCAAGTTCCAAATTTATGTATTGAGATATTATTAGTATTAGTAGGGGTTGTGTGAAACTATGTACATCTAACAATACAATGTTCTAATGACTATATCAGCATCAAAAGATTTCTATCCATCCTTGTAGTCTTTAGTCTGCCTTCCGTTATCAGATTGTAAATCATTTCTCAGAGCTACTCAAGTGAGAAAAGCGCGACAGGAGATGCAGACTGTCTGCTAACTGATAAACCCCATTGCCAAAAATTAAGTTTCAATTGGCGAAACGACAAGGCGTCAAGAGATTTCCAGGAAAAAGTACCCAGTTGTGGGTTTAATGTTGGTTACTTAATGAAGTAAAATTAAATTACCAATTAATTTAACGGAGCCATAGTAAGTACTTTGAACTTACGTAAATTGGTGCAGTTGCTTTAGCCAATCCGATGCTAAGTCCGGTGAAAGCACGTCCAGCATGAAGCATAGCAACATTTCTAGATAAGCCAATAAGGAACCATCCACTGATAAAGGGTAACGTTAGAACAAGCAGGGTTTTTTGTCTTCCACAAAACTCTAATAATGCTGGTGCGCATATGATGCCTATAAACGCTCCCAGCGAGGGACTTGATGCTGAAAAATAAATTCCCAGCACATGACATGACTTTGGTTCTTGAAATTGTTCCAATTTTACTATTTTAATGGGTTTTCCATTGCATTTGGAATTCTATGCAGGAAACGTTCAGAGTTTATTAATAGTCTCTCAAAGTCTCTCTCTGAGAACATTAGAAAATACTATATGATGGTATAATATGGTACAAAAGCAAACAAACCGATCCATGAGATATCATGTCGCGTCAGAGTGATATTTGACTCGCCATCCGACTCCAGCGAATAAATTGCAGGACTTGTGTACGATTGGACAACTCCACTGCAGAAGAATGATAAGGAAGCCACTAATGCACTGAAAATCTACAAATAATATAATAAGCAAAAGACATTTTATTTTCAAATACTTTCACTAAAAATTTTACAAATTTTTTAGTTTTACTGCTTTTTACTAAAAAATAATTCGAATTTGACGATTTCATGAAAATTAACTTGTAAATGGTAAACAACCATTGTACGTAGAGTAAAACAATAGAATGTATTTCTAAAATAAAAGTTCACTATTTCTTACTTCTGTATTAAAATATTAAGCGTTAGAAAAATAAATAAAATTCTAAAAACCAAACATACCTCAATCCAAGGAAAAGCAAACTGATCTTTTTGTATTGTATATCGTGTTATATGTGTTGGAAGAATAGATTTTAAGTCAAACTCCTTCATTTTAAAAATATTTAAAAAAGTTAAAGCTGTTGGCTATTTTATAATTAAAATATTCGTTTTAGAACTTCAAAATTGTTAAAATTGTTGTTAAAAGTTTACAAACATAGATAATGTTTAAAGATATGTGTAATAATCGTATTCATTCATAATTTACATTTATAATTTACATTGTACATGTTCAAATGTGAATAACAGAGGATAGAGTAATAATATGCAAAATATGAAGGAAATCTTTATGCGACAGATAAGAAAACGAAATAAAAATCATTCATTTATATTTTAATGTCATTTAAATTGAAATTGCGGATATCAAGAAATGTTTTTAGAAAATTCAATTGAATTGTTTGGAAGTAAAATTAAGTGAAATTCTGTAAATACTTTTCTTTCGACGATTATCTATTTAAAGGTTCATCTATTCAACCATATCTAACAAATTAACGAGGTATTTAATTAAATTTAGAGTGTTAAAGTTGATAGGTTCAAAGTTTAAATGAATCTTTTAATCCTCTGTTTGAAGAAGTGGTGTTCTATGCTATTAATCCGGAGGATGAAGGTGTCCCCAGAGAGACGAGAGGCAAGTGGAATTCATTTCATTCGATGTAGAACATGTGCGCTAAATTTCCAGTTATTCAGAAACGTCTCCCCTGTGAATAACGATCGCAGTTATCGTTTGTTCTATTGCCCCTCATTCTATAACTCTTGAGTAGAAAGCAGTACATAGAAGCAGTAGTATGTCAGTGACAGAAAATGCTTTAATGGTTTTTGCATATTATGTCGGGAGCTATATGTCTCACTGCATGAATTCAAGCAGCAAAGTTCATGATGATTTCCCAAAAAGAACATATTCTTGTTTCACTTAAATAAAGACGAAATTTCTCCCAGAGTATGTTTATCACATCAGTGAATGGTTTAACATTTATAAATTAGCAGCAGATGAAGCAGCAAATATGCAACCTATTCATTGCACATGGGAAATAACAGATTTTACTCCCCATTGCATCGTACAACAAAGACGATTCCCAGTATATAATAAATCTAATCACGGAGATATGACAACTTACGAATAATGCATATTTGTATGATTATTACATTAAGCATCCAAACAAAATTTCATCCAGCTTTACTACATCTATATGCTGTGACAGCTTTTCACAGCTGAGAAAAATGATACTGCATATAACAATTGACAAGCCAATTATGAATTTCTAAAATAATGTCGTACTTCATTTAAATTTAAATGACGTTTTAACATTCTAGTATGAGAAAAATTTGCAATGAGCTATAGTTTAGTCAGTGAATACAATTATTTGGATAAATAAATTATTTGATGGGGTTCAGGACTTCTGTTTTTAATATGTCCATACAATAAACTTTGCAATTAGTTTGGTTAACCACGAACAATAAATTACCCTGCATCAGCATCAGGTTCAGAATTTCTGCAAACCACATATGATGATGATACCAACAAAACAAATGAAATTTGGGAAATTGTTAGAGGAACTTGGTGAATTTTTGTTTTATACGATGTCATATTTGTGGCTAATGTGGTACGCGTATATACTACTGTCCAGCAGTGCGGTCAAGCGCTAAGTAGCTATAAATCTTGTCATAAAACATATATGAGACAGACATGAAAGGGAAATTTAGTTCCTTTGACAGTTGTAAATTTCTCTGTTTTATGTAGGCGTTTGCGAAATTCATAGTTTTTTTAATTTTTCATTAACAAAAGCAAAGTTTAATATGAACTATTTCAATTCAATTTCTTTGATTTTCATGATCACAAAGTATCTCTTTGTTCATGGATTCGTTCTAACGCCGAATCCTCAAAATAATGCTGATCTAATTAAACATTATTTGCCAGGTTGAACAACAAAGACAACCCATGTTCAAAGGAAGACAGTCAAGTATTAAGCTTTATATTGGTTTTGATTTCAGGAGTGGACTTGGATGTTGCTCTGGGTCCTTTGTACATTTCCAAGAATATTTCCATCAGTGGCTTTCAACAACTTTGTCCAGACTCTTTTGGAACGTAAGTGTGCATACAATTAAGTAGTCCAGTATAGATAGGGATGCTTTATCTTGTAATTTATCTTGATTCAGATTTAAATTGAACAAATCCTGCAATTGGAATGTAGCATGTAATCATAATTATTTGATGATTTATCGTGAATTGAAAGACAGCATCAACAGTCATCCCTGCAAATCACTTGGTAAGCTACATAATTTAATTGAAAAGATGACCAATAGTACTTTTAAAAACGCTATAAAAAGTTCTTCATAAACAAGTCAATGTTATACATTATCAGCATATATACCCGCCATAGGTGTATATGGGACATTTTTGTGCTCGATTTAGTAACATATTATTATAATGGAAAAAAAGAATTCCGTAATTTGCGACTGCTTCTTATTACTGTATTTGTCATAGATTCAGAGCCAAGTCTGTCAACAATTTTGGAGTTTGTGTCACTCCACAAGCCACCCAACATTTCACCAGATGACGACATAGTTAAAGAGTCGGTTGTTGAAGGAAACCAACGCAATGATGAAAGGTGATACAAGGAAGTGAAAGTAACTTGGGAAAAAAGAAATTGAGAGTGGGATTTATTTCATAAAAATTCTACTTTTGACAGTAATGCCATATCTTCATCCTCTGGAGGAAATCATGCGTCTAAAATATCGAGCCCATATTCTTCGACTGTATTGAGAGATTCGTTCTCATTCGTCACAACTGAGCTACAAAAAAGTCATGGTAATGGAAGCCATAACAGCAGGCTTGGTTTTCATCAGGAACAAAAATTCCCAATCTGCGCCAGTTTCAGTACCGGAATTTTCCCTTATTATGGCAATGATTTTTGCCAGCATTTTATTGAATGTATTTCTGGCAAAGGTTTTTTACGAAAATGTCCCTCTGGAAGTGTCTTCAATGACACCTCTTTGCATTGTGTATCTGATGTCAATTCTTTAGGTTGTACTAGAATTGCGGATAATCAAAATATCATTCCAGCAAATACACAAATGAATGTAAAATTGAATGGCATATTAAAAGTTTCTGACAAATTTGGTTCCGGAAGTCAGATGGCAACCAATAGGAACATAAATGAGTCTCTTTTGTCTACAGAAAAGCGTAAGAAACGGAACGTGATTGTGCAAACAAGAAGAATGTGCACAGCCTCCGAGTATTACATACAGCCCTCGGATATATTCTGTAATAAATTTGAGATTTGTAGCAATGGAAGACTTGTAGTGGAGACTTGTGGCCTAGGAGCAATGTTTAATCCACTTTCCTCCGTCTGCGATTTTCCCTACAATGTGGATTGTGAAAGCCGCATTGTCGATTTTAGTACTTATGACTGCCGGCAAGAACACAAATACAGGGCGTCACATCCTGAGAAATGTGACCAGTTTATTGAATGCGACAGAGGGAATTTACACATTAAGACTTGTCCACCCTCAACAGCATACAATTACGAAGAGGAGGAATGTGATCACATTTATAAAGTCAAGTGCAAAAAAATCATCTCGTTGGAGCATGACACCGATGCTAATTATCATCCTACTGCCCGTCACACCAGAAGAGCTTCTCAGTCAACTGACAATACTCTCAATTTAGACTGCAGATTAAAAATCACACCGAACTACATTGCACCACATCCCATATTTTGTAACAAATTTGTAGAATGTGAAGAAGGACGCATTTTCATCAAAGATTGTGGGTAAGTTGCGAAATCAAAAAGTAGCTTCTTCTCAAGAACAATTTCATTTTCTGTTTTAGAATGTTTCAAAATATGTTCTAAATTCAATTGAAATAGCGTATTCCTCTCTACTCTTAAAAATAGAAATACGAAATACCTTAACCTAAGCATTGTGGTTCATTAAAGCAGAAAATTGTAAAATTACCCTTGATTTAATCTTACGTGGTATAGTATATTATTATCTTACGGGAGAAAGGAATGTGACCGAATTCTTTATTAATAGACCTGGAACAGTCTATAATCGAGAAATAGGACAATGTGATTGGGCTTATAACACACGACTGCCTGATCCTGATAACTGTGGCAGATACCAGCAATGTGAAAGTGGACGCTATGCAGTAAAACAGTGCCTTGGAAATACGGTCTACAATCATGAGTCTAAACGGTGTGTGTTCAATACTCGAAATGTTGATTGTCGTCGATTTTCTCAAATCGAACAAACCTTGAGTTAATTTTATTTATGATTACCAAGTTATCCCACTGTATTAAAAGGTATTTGAAATCATTTCATTGTAATTGTAAAATCGTTCTCTGCTTCATTTAGAAATATACTTGATGTATTAATGCAATATCTATGTGGAATCCGTAATCAATAAAATATGATTTAATAAAAATGTTTAAAGAAAAATACTAAATTGGTTTATTAATATTAACTATGGGTTAATCGAATGGATAAAATTCTCTGAACTTTGGGAAATAGAATATGACAAAACAAGTGAATTATTTTAGTATTTGCAGAAGAAAAGAGAGAAAATCACTTTCACCTTGGTTGTTTGGCTCTTGACAACCGGCCAAGGAAAACAGAAACGCCAAGTTAAATGCTAAATACACACACACACACATATATATACACAAACATGCAGAGCATAGCATAAAAGACAACTTCAACAAACTCGAAGGTGAAAGTGTGATGAAAGCTGTTTGCTCTTTCACCAATTCGTATTCCTTCTGCAGATTTAGAAAACCAATACAAAATTTTCATTAATAAAGTCTTTGAATTTCAGATTGAATATAGGTATTTTTAAAAGGGAATGTCACATTCAAGGACAAAGTATACAGCAGATAGTGGGGTAGTAGTAGATCGGA
This sequence comes from Desoria trispinata, assembly GCA_034695165.1. Lineage (NCBI taxonomy): Eukaryota > Metazoa > Arthropoda > Collembola > Entomobryomorpha > Isotomidae > Desoria > Desoria trispinata. The sequence goes on from JAQFZB010000041.1 coordinate 19,375, forward strand.
AATCAACTTATGTTCCTTTGGACACATTGAGCTTGGACTATTCCATATCAGCAGTTAGAAATAATTTGGTGCTATTTTGTAAAAGCTGTAAATCCCTGAAAGCTGCTGATCCAACGAAGCAAAACGATGATAATGAAATTTCCTACTCTGGTTTACTGGGCATCATTTCAAAAGGGATTTTTCAAATTTATCAGCTAGATATAAAATCAATTGCTGAAGGAATATCATACAATTTGGTTCAAACTCTTCAACCTCCTAATGATAATCCATTAGTGAGAACTGCAATTATTGCTGTAAGTTAAAGAAATACTTATAAATTTTCTACTTGTATATAATATGCTCGAGAAAATTATTAGTTGCCCAGTCCATACTTAAACGTATTTCCCTGAAAGAATAATTATATAAACTACAACTACTATTATTAGTATAGTAAACTGAAACCTTAAAAGCAAAGGACAAAGGAGTTGTAAAAATAAGAATGTTATTTTTCCATTATCTTTCTGCTATTATTATGTAATTAATTATCATATCATTGAAATGAATTTAAATGTTTTGAACATCCATTGTTTAGGCCAAATGGATTCGTCTGAGGAAGCGAGGTAAAAAGAAGAATGTTCTGGTAGTGATCAGTAATGTGGGCATGAGTATTTACTCTGAGGACGGAAGTCGACCTTTGTGTACAGTTGAGTACCCTGAAGCACTTGCAGAACTGGTGTGTCGAAATATTTCAGCAACAGAATCACAGATTCTCATAGGTCTGTTGTTTGTTTCACTTCTTTCTTCTTGTCTCTTCTTCTTCTCCACAGCTTTATTCTAATTCCATTACGTCCCACTGCTCTTTTTCATGCAAAAGAAAATAAATGGTAGTTCCGAGTGTGTCTGTGCATAAATTTACATTGGAAGTATGAAACATCAATCCTCTTTTATTTATTGTTTTTATCTATTATGGAAAGTTATCTCAAAAAGGCCTCGTCTCCAAACCAAGGCGTTCTTATAAACTATACTGAAATACTAAACTACACAAGGAAACTGATTTACCACCGTCTATTCATCTCCTTCGCATATGATAATGCTCTATTCTAAACTGAATTATGCACAATGCGTATAGTATAAAGTATCAACGAGTTTTCTTCAATATATGATTGGATAAAAGAAAAACGTATCACATATCATTCATGACGAATACAGCTTTCTCCGAATCGTCGAATCCACTTTTGTAGCACATGAAAAGATTTTTGGTAGATCTGAAAAAGAAGTTTTTTTCCGAACTGATCTTATGGGTTGGAGGGAGGCTGGAGTGTTCTTTTACAAAAACAATAATTTGGTGACAGGGACACGAATTTTATATTAAAAATCCTCCAGAACCAAACTCCTATATATATACCATAATGTAGCTTTAATTGTTTTGAGCCCTGAATATAAATATGATTCTCAGCTCATTGAAAAACGAATGAAACGATGGAGTAAATCTTTTCACATTCTATTTACAGGAAACGGACGTGGAGAAATACATATATTTGATTTCAATGATGAGAAAATTGAATTTCGAAAACTCACATCAATTCAGAGTGAATGTATTTCTGAAATGTGTTGTCGAAGAAGTATTCTTGTGACAGGGTCTGCATCCGGAACTCTTCGTGTCTGGAAAATCAAAGATCATAAAGCAATCAAGCGTTGCTCTTTTAAAACCCCGTATGTATAGTAGTATGTTTCTTATACTCTTGCATGTTTAGCACTACAGAATTGGGTCATGTCCAAACTTCTGTCTGCATTCAAAATACTAATAATAATGCTAGAAACACGGGACATGGAGAAAGTATAAATTCCATGTACAGAACTCTATATCTGTATATTTTCTATTTGTAGAAAGGGGGATGAATGTGTGACGGGACTAGGGATATGGAAAAGCTGTGTAGTTGCAACCTACAGTTCCGGTGTGTTTCGAATTTTTCATCTGGCCAAACGACAATTGGTGGCGAGAGTGATGGCTCATTGCCGTTGGATTGTCAGCATGGATTTGTTAGCACATTCTGGACTTCTCATCACTGTTGCCGAAGATGATGCTGTACTCACTTGGAAACTCAGAAATGAGAACAATAATAAGACTGCTGCAAACAACGCTACAAAGAGTAAATTGAAAAATCAAAAAATGAAAAGATATCATCAAAAGGTAATCAATGAATTAATGTATGAAAATCATTAAATTCTCACAATACCCCACTGTGATATATCCTTTTGATCTTGAGAGTGATTGGAATATCATTTGAAACTTTGAACTTTAATAATTATGATTCTGTAATCTAAATTTATTTAATAAAATTTTAGGTTCATGTTGATCTGGACTCTACAATTCAAACGGAGAATATGCTTCTTGTCGGGGGAAAGTTTTTAAGTTGTAACGGAAGTGTGATAGCTCTGGCTAATTATGGAGCGAAGGAATTGTATTTCTACTCCAGATTACAAAATCAAACACCAGATTCATGCTAAATTAAACCTTCACTTTAGATGCCCATTGAATTTTTCTACATTTTATTTTTATCCTCAAATAGACCAAGACAATCTAACAGATGCAATAATATTATTACCATGTAAATTATAATATAATCTCCAATAATCTCCATGAACGTTGACGTCTCTTCTCTCATCCTTACCTTGCTAATAAGTTCAAATTGTAATGAGCTTACAAAATATTTAGATGATAGTAAAATTAAATAATATCATTTAATGAGTTTAAATTTGCATCCATAGTATTATAGGTATCTAAATTTTTGATTGTATTTATTTTGTTACTTTCCTTAGAAAACCGTAATGTAATTCCCTAATGATGGCTTCTCTAACGCAGTATTACTACATGATTCTAAATAAAACGTTTTCAAAAACTACATCTATAGTTCCATTCTGTGCTATCGTCCGTCTATACATATTTCATTTAAATATCTAATTGTAAGTAAAATGTTATCATTATGACAGGAAATCTTCTATTCAATTCAAGGTTAATTATTCCATTTGATTTTATCGTCATCCTGCTGCAAACGAATGAATGGAGTAGAATAATAAATAATCAAAGTATGATTTGTTCTTTTTAGTTACCTAATTACATATTAAATATATAAATCTACATAATATCCAAATTCGAATGTAAATCTATTCCGATAATCTTAAATTTAATTAAATGTAATTAAGCAAGGTAATAGTGGTGGTGGGCGAGGAGAGAAGCCCTGTCGGCAAAAATAATATTTGGACAAAGTAAATGCCGAAATTCCTGGAGGTACATTGACTTCTTGTGAGGGAAAAGGACTCTCCCATTGGCTGAGAAGAAGACGCCGTCAAGAAGGCCACCTTCAAGATCGTCTTTCTTGGCCTCTTCGCTTCAGTCGTCTTCAGAATCTCCTTACGAAAGCACGTATTAAATTATCATCTCCTTATTCCTCCATTTTGATTCTCCTCTCATCCAGTTCAGAAGAAAAACGACACAAAGTTCAACGATAAGACCAATCGATAAGTTTAGATAGATACTCATACTCGTCAAGTTAGCAATAATGGAGAAATTGAATACTTCTGTCGCACCTGACGTTATGGACGAAGATGATGCCCATCCACAAATTGGGGAGGTCTACAAACCTTTGACCCGTCAGGTCATATTTAGTAAGTTCTATGATGTGAAACTGAAACTAAATTACCAGCCATTCACTCTCTTGTAGGAAGTAGAGTGGAATTGGCGTAGGATTACTTATTTGCTTGGAAATTTTGGATTCCTTATTGTATTTTATTTTATTTTTTAGTGCGTAAGTTGGCTAATGGCATCGATGGAGTTGACTCAGAAATTATGTTTCAAACACCGCCTGGAGTAGAAGAAATCATTCAATCATCCTTGACTTTGAAGCAGGTAAGCGAAAGCCAAAATTGTCTGGTTTATTTATTGGTCTGGTTGTAAATATAGGCCGGTATGTTGTAGACAGTTATATTTTACCCATCCAAATAGTATAGTATCATAGCACAGGCTATCTGTCTAGGTAGATTGGGGATTATATTTTTAAATATTGAATAACAGGTGATGTTGGGATCTGATGCTGACCCTGAGGAGCTCTGCGTACTTGAATTGGAAACAAAAACCGACAAAGATACGACCCAAACGTTCCCGTTAGCTTATTTGGGAGGGGCGGCAAAGGTTCTTCAGTGGTCAATGGATTTAACTCTACTTGATCCTTCAAAGATAAGACTTGCGAAAGGAAAGGGTCCAGTTTTTATCATTGGAGATTACGGTGAAGGTATTTAGATCTAGAACTCATTTTCTAAGTCAACGTATAATTGAATAATATACAATACAAATAAATATAATCTTGTCACGAAATCATTTTAATGCAAGTATAATATGTAGAATGGAAGGATGAACATGGTGAAGCAGAGGAGGCTGAAGAAGGAAGTCTTTGCAATGATGAAGAGGAAGATGAGGTGGAATCTGCGTCTGAGAATAAGGTTTGTGTTATCAAAATTATTTCCACATTTTAAAACATGTATTTGCATTTGATGTTTTATGTATAATTTTGATAGGAGAACGGTGTAGCAGCAGCAGTTATAGATCGCAAACGCAAACGGATTGGGAAAGATGACATTCAGACTAAAAAACTTCGCAAGGAGGTAATCAATACAATAAATATAATGGACAGCAGATTTCATTAATTATGAAATTAGTGATTAATTAATTAATCTTGTTGACAGGATGCTAAAGACGAAGATGAAAACATGGAAGAAGTGAAGATGGAGAAGGCTGCGAATTAAAATTTATGTGTCATTTGATATCCTTTGTATGCTTTATGGTATTAACTGCTTTTGCATTTCCTCTATTTTATTTCAACTTTGAAGAATTTGACACTGGTAATTTCATGAAGCTTTTTCTTAGTAAAATTAATTGATTAAATGTCCTGATTACTTTAAATAAACGTTTTGAAACACTTTAATTTACACTATTTCGTTTCGAATTATTCCAATGTTCTCAATCTCGCATTCCACAACATCCCCTTTCTAAAATACATACAAAACAGGCTAAGTTAATATTATCGTTCTTTAAGTATTAACTACTAATCATAATTGCACCATTGCACATACCTTTAAAAATAGTGGGGGGTTCCTAAAAACTCCAACTCCTGGTGGTGTTCCACTGAAAATTATATCTCCAGGCAACAGAGTACAGAATCTAAATTACAATACAAATTATATTTTAGTTTTATTGTATAAATTAATATTATTTTGTATAGATCGCAAGGAATTATAAATTACTGAGACAAAAATGAGACAATTTTGTCAACTCGATGAATAATTTGGTCAGTATTACTATCCTGTTCAGTGACCCCGTTGACACGACATCTAAAATAAGATCGTATAATAACAATAGTACTAAATAACCCTAGTTGAGTCTTTGACAACATATAGTATTACTTAATAGCCAATTTATGGGGATCTGTAATCTCTGCTTTGGTCACAATATGGGGTCCAATGGGACTGAAGGCATCCATCGTTTTACCAATTAACCATTGACCACCATTCCTCTTCAATTGCCAATCTCTAGCGCTGACATCATGAGCGACCGTGTAGCCCAGAACATAATCCATAGCATCCTCAATCGGAATATCTTTCCCCGTCTTCCCAATTACGAATGCCAATTCAACTGATTCAAGTGGGGTAGGTTGATAAATAATAAATTAAACTTCAAATTACATTATTCAAATCATGGTGTTTGTTTCCATTAACATTTTGTCAATTATTAAAGTGTTATCAGATCATCTCATACATAATGTATCACAAAAGAATTGAGATTATCAATTTGCCTATACAGGGATCTGATCTATTATATTGAGGAAAGTCCCAGTCTCACCTTCAAAATCCAGTTCCTATGGGGAAAAAGACACAAAATGTACATTATTACACATAATACATTACACTGTAATATATTATAATCAGAAATGAAAAATTCCTGCTGGCTGTCGTTTTACGTACAGACGTCACTTTTGGGTATGGAATGTTATCAAATGGACCAACCAAAGTGCTAGAGAATTTGCTGAAAAAAATTGGTTCGGTTGGAACGGGACAATTTTGCTCTTCACAATGATCCTTGTAATTCATTCCGACGCAAACAACCTTATCAGGGTTACTTATGGGGGGCAAGAATTGTACATCATCAACTCCAACTCGTTCCGTTATGGGTTCCATTTTCATTCTATTTTTTATAACAAAATTACAACAATAAGCATTCTAGATTTAAAAATTCAGGGAGCTTTAAAATTGAATTTGTGTTAGATATTTTATTACGTTTCAATTTCATCCAAAAAGCTTTTGTGTGTCTTCAGCATTTCCAAGAGTGTATTTGGAACTCCTTTCCGGATTGATTGCATGTTGATGATTTCTCGACCCACGCGTATTCCAAGTTGCCGAACGCTAGGTTCTTTTCGAAGTACATATTGTACGAGTTTCATTTTGTTCTGTCTGTAATTCAAATTTTTAAAAACACAAAAAGACAATAAATATTTCCAACCGGACGCCGAACCAAAACTAAGCAATGAATTTGACAAGATTAGAAAAAGTCAGAAGAGATTAGTTTTCTAAATAACCTTCTCTGTAGTGGATATAATTAATTAGACTTAAGTGTGTAAAGCTGCTGTGCCATATGGTTAATGTTTCTTGTTAATACAATGGAGTTGATTTTATTATTACTACTTATTACATGAATATTATCAGCCTCCTTAACATGTTTTTAATTGTAAGATAATAAATCCTACTTGAATAATAAATATCTATTTCTTTGTGGGGGTCATGTGGCAAACTGGCAAGTTAAAATAACGTATAAACTCCAAAGTTAATTTTTAATTTTTTTGTAACTACATTTTATTTAGCTGTTGATTTAACATTTATATCTACATCTTTGCCTATGGATTAGAATGAACAGAAAGAACAGATAATTAATTTAAAATGCCGAATGACATTGACTGAATTTATAAAGGTCTCTCTGGATACTCTGGCTGGATGACAAGAGCCATTTGTTTATGCTACTGCCTTCTTCTTTGGCTTTAGATAAGCCAATAAAACCATTGTTCCAACAAAGGCATATGTAGCCTTAGCCACCTATGAACCAAACAAAAGTTTTACTGTTTGAAAACAAAAAACATGGCAAATAAAGAATCTATCATTAAAAATATGCCATACATTAGCTCTGCCACGAACTGTTACCGAGTTGAAATGTTTTGACAGTCCTTTCAATTGGGCTTCTGCAGCTTCGTCACCTCCAGCCATTTCCTGCGATTGTCAAAACCAAAGTTCATCAATTAAAAAGATAATGCACCTTATCGTTTTTTAAATATCCTCCGCTGTCATTTTAATACTGCTTTTTGTATAATTTAACATTTTTATACGGTCTGATTCAATTATTTATTCAAATAAAACCGTAAGAGGTGCGGTCTATCCTTTCTTACAAAAGTAATTTATAATTCCACATTTCTATTGACTCCTAATCCATATGAACCCAACAGTCCACTTAAGTTGTTAGTTATGTTAAATCAAATGTGTATGCTTTTAACTCTGAACTTTGGTATTTAAAAATTTTAAGATGAATTACTATAGAATGAGATATAAATTTTTTTTATTATTCTCGTTAATGTTTCTATTCATTATTTCTATTCCGCATTTTCAAGAATTCCATGATTTGTTTGAGAAAGTTGAAAGCAGATTTATAAATAAAAGTAGAATGTGGATAGTTTCAGCAAAACATAATAATAATAGTAATTAGATAACTTACGATGATTTTAATTTGGAATTGAGGATAGTGCTTGTAACTCGGCGAAAATTGCAAAATTTCCTCCAAGAAATAACCCGATGAAAATGATTCTGAATTTGATGGTTAAATTGCAGATTGAAGTCACGACACTCAACTTGCTCCGTCGCAATCTCTCAACCGGGAACCAAAATCTCAACTTGTACCTTCTTCAACTACATCGTCTACATTCATTGTTTCGCATGAAATATTATCAATTCCTTGCCGAACAAACGCTAAACTTTTATTGGAAAATTCAGCTCAACAAACAAACTGAATAAATGAATACTACCATAACGTATTTAATCGTATGATTTATTAGAACAGTTTAAGATCTTTAGATAACTTGAACTTGAATTCAGATTTCCGATCGTGTTCTTTGGCTTTTTTTGACGTGAGGTAAGTTAAATTTAATTTGCATTTCTATTTAATATGCTTTGTGCTGCGCATTAGAATTCCGTAAATACATAAAGTAATGTAATCAACAAAAGGTGGTCCGAATTAAAACCTTCGTGTGTTGTATACGAGATTTAGCACTATTGCCTTGGCGGGATAATAGTATGCCTTTAGTACAGGAATGAACTTGATCAAGCAAAAATACTTGTATTGCATATTGCACTCAATTATATAGCCAATGTAGGAGGGTTTTTTTATTTCTTTGTTCGTTGAATCTTTCTTGGTTCGTTCAAATCTTTTTGTCGTAATACCAAAGTTCGGTTTGTCTCTGAGGATTCTTCATTCTCTCCGTAACCCACGACATGACCGTAGCACATCGGTATTACTAACTGCTATTTCAAATTCAGCTTCATCGTTAGTGGACAATAGAGATTGTAGACAGAATTCTTCTAACAAATTCAACAGTAACCTAGCCAAGCACAACAAGCAGGTAAATTTAGAAAATGTCAAATCCAAGAAATTCCTTCTATACGTGTGTTGTGTTTCTTTGAGTTTATAATTTTATCGTCACTATATTTCCTTTGTCCCTTGATTGATTGATTTATCAGAGACGACAGACATTATCTTTAAGATCTAACAATAATTGATTTCACTCTTAAATTGTAGGAGACCCGCTTTTGCTTATTTTCAAAATGGAACTTTGTGCACAAGATATTAATTACAGGGATCTGGGTCTGGTGTGCCTCTACAACAGTGATATTGACAAAGACGGCAGTAGTGGAATTGATAGTATTGAAACAGAAAGCAGCGAGGCGGAAAACGATACCAACAGCGAGGTTGAAAGTATATCTGATTCTTCGGGGATATACGAAGAACACGGACACGGAGGAGAAATTAAAAACTTTCTACATCGCTTGGAAGTCGGCTACAAAACACTCGTGTATGGGTTTAATGATCCAAGTGAGATAGTTACAGACCCTGAGACCGGATATCCAGTAGAATTAAAACTTACGCCATTAGAAAAAGTTGAAAGAGATCGTGATCGAGTGGCAGTCGCATTTGGACTTCGAGTTGAAAAATATATGAATACATCAAAAGTTGAGCGGTCAATGTCTTTCAAGCCCAAGAAATTTGTTTTAATCGACCTCAGTGGGACACTACATATTGGAGATGAGGCGACCAAAGGAGCCATTAACGCTTTGAACAAGTATGTTGTTAACTTGTTTAAATTGCAATTGTAAATAATGTAATTACCTATTTAATGTATGAATAGCTTGCGAACGGCTGGACTCAAAGTCTTGTTTGTAACTAATACTACGAAAGAGAGTAGGGCCAAATTACATAAGCGATTGACGAAGATCGGATTTCAGATTGAAATTAACGAAATATTTACATCGCTGAACGCGACTAGACAATTTATTTTAGACAGAGGTAATTTTCTCCCGTAATAATTGTACAGTCTAACTTCAATTTATTTTTAAAAAATCCCCAATTCCAATTTTCTTTGTGTAGATTTACGGCCATTCTTGATGGTTGCTGAGGAAGCTTTGGAAGATTTTGAAGGAATTGATGTATCTGAGCCAAATGCAGTGGTCGTGGGACTTTCTACAAAAGACTTCAATTACAAAATCTTGTCTAAGGCGGCTAGGTGCGTGTGCTAGAAAAGATGAAATCTTTCAAAGATGAATGTTCAAATATTCATAACGTCCTTTGATTTATTACAGACTTCTTATGAAACCTGAAGTTGAGCTAATTGCGATTCACAAAGCAAGATACTATATGGAGAATTTTGGTAATAGCAGCCTTGGACCAGGACCCTTTTGTGTCTCTTTAGAATTTGCAACTGGAAAAACAGCCAACGTTTTGGGAAAACCGTCAGAAGATTTCTATATGCAAGCTTTAAAATATATCGGTTGTGATGATCCTTTGGAAGCCGTTATGATTGGCGATGTATGTTCGAAAATTAAAATAATAGTTCAAGTTCTACCTCTACCCTACCTGTTTAAAACACTACATACAAATTTTATATTTACAGGATATCAGGGACGATGTCTTCGGAGCAATGAAAGTCGGCATTTGTGGGATATTAGTCAAAACTGGCAAATACTCTAACCATGATGTATTAAAAATTGCTCCACATACACCAGACTATATTTGTGAAGATTTTAGCAGTGCAGCTGTAGTTATTTTGAAGACAGTTGGTAATGTAGTAGGAGCCCAACAATCTCAAAATTCTTCACCTTTGTCTGTTAATTAGCGTAACTTTAAAAAAAGTAGTGGCGGAGAGTAGTGGCGATAGGTATTATTTTCAACATAATTTAGCTAATATTTTGGTAATAATTGATTTGTTTGACGAATTGGCATGAAAATGGTTTAGTTACGCATGACTTCGAATTCGTTAATGATTGTTTATTATTTGAGCAGTTTAGATTAGAGGTGATTAGATAGTAGTATTAATTCTTAATGTTCTAATTAATTATTTAATTAAATAGCTTTATTTATCTTATTGAACTGCGTCCAAAAATCACATTGCCATAAAAATGACACTGATAACAATAAACTTTTATATTATTATATTCTGAGATTGTAGGTGTTTGCAAATGATGAACATGTCACGTTAACATCAGCCTGTGAATTCAATGCGGAATGTTGGTATTGAAAAATGAAAATATATCATTCAAGATTCAAGTTTGTAACATTTTCCTTTACGACGTATAATTTAAAGCAAACAAGTATATAAGTATCAACATTACTGATTACGAATATAGTTGAATTGTTGGTATAAAAACGCACATTTATTATTTTGTCCTAATTTTTCAGTTGTTTGTTTTTTGAGCCTATTTTGTTCCTTAACTTTGCAATATTCATTTTAACATCTCACATGATAGAATTTCTTAAATAACATTAAATATTCCTTATTTCTCACAAAATATTCACAATCTAAATTTGTAAGTTAGACAATTTATAGATAATTTCATTAGAGATTACTCTAATGTGATCAATCTCTTTTCATGGTACATTTGGTTGGACTTTAAGTTCCGATAAACTGAAGTAGAAAAGATGAGCATTGGCGTTTGGATTTGAATTTGAGTGTATTTTAAAATGTATCAAAATTTGATGTAAACTGTCTTAGTTTGATTTTTAAATTGAAATTTAAAAAACGTTTAAAATTTGTTCGTTCAAAAATTTGCTTCAATTTTGTTAGAGTGAAATGAGTTGATCCAAGTTTTCCATGAAAAGAGACTTGATTCCATTATCTGTAACTGTAATGAGTTACGAAATCAGAATCGCAAAGTACTAAGGGAATATGATGAGTTTGACTCTTCCAGATTGATAACAGATGCATCTAATTCTTCAGTAGCAACACTTGGACTTCTAGTTGACAAAAGGGTTGTTGAAGCTGTGAAATTTGCTGAATTATCATCTAGATCTCCGCCCCCGATAATTGTCATTTCTCTCTCGTTTCTAGCCAAAACTTGAATTAGATTTGCATGAACTGTAACACGCACCGACGGTTGAAATAACAATTCTCCATCGCAATTCCAAAGACTGTGAGACTTGCTGGGTTGTTTAGCATCACATTTGCATGAAGACATTGAAGTTTGTTGGGAATGTTCTTCATGTGTATCCTTTGTCTTTGAACAACCTTCCATGGGCGTAAAAACAAATTCCTTAACTCGATATCGTTCTACGAATGGCAGGGCGAACTGTATGTACATATTAAATAGTCAGAAAATTCCTAAATAGATATGTTTATTTTTATTTTCAAAAGAAAAACGTTTCTCACCGCTCTGCGACTATCACCAGCAGTCCTTAATAAATAGCGAAGGTGATTTAACCGTGAAGCGTTTCTTATTAAGATCAGTTCCATGCATCCATCGGACAAGTGAGCGAAAGGAGCCATTCCTAATGGAGAAAGTGGACAGCGCAAACTTATGTTGGCACCAGATACTCCAATAAAGTCCCCTTCCACGCGTTTCCATTGATGTATTACTGATTTATTAAGTGTATTACAATCATCACAGCCATCACTACCTTGACATTGAGAAGGAATTTTTCTACTTTCATCCGTCATTTGTTTTATATCTATACTGCCTTGATAAGAGGAATGGGTTAGGAATTTTCGAAACCCTGTATAAAAAATATAAGATTAGTCAGTTTGAATTAAAATAAAATGCTATTGTTTCTTATAGCTATTTACAACTTTAGAATATTACCAGCATAATCATATCTTTTTGGACCCATCCATCTTAAATCCTCAGAATGTACTAAAGTATCCGCGAAATATCCATACGACATCTGACCAACAATAAATCTCGTCACTCCAGTATTATTATGTACAGCCGCAACATCCAATGGTAAAGATCCACCGAGGACAATATGAATGATTCCAGTGCGCGGATCATCAGTACCATGCAAAGTAAACGCTAATGCATTAGTGGAACCTGCTCCAATAACAGCAACTGGTATCGCGGATGGTTTTAAATCTGATTCTTCAATAGGTTTCACTAGTTTTCTTGTTAACAATCCATTAACCTAAAGTAAATTCAAATTTTTATAATGAATTTAAATCATAATTCGTGAATATTTGAGAAATACTGACCACTTCACAAATGGTGCCATCACCACCAACAGCAACAACCGCATCAAACGCATAAAGTTCCTCATCACTTAACGATGTCAATACTTCAGTTGCATGATTTCTTCTTTTCGTATGAATCACAGTAGATTTTACTTTACATAATTGAAGAAGGGGCTTTATATGTGAGTCAAAAATTGCAGCGGCTTTTCTTCTTCCTCCGAAGGGATTGACAAAGAATAAGAGATTTTTTGGCCTATGCTTAAAATCTGTTTTTGAAATAAAACGTCAAAAATTGAAATTAAAGTATTTACAATAAAATATAAGACATTTTGGTATTTTTGAACCTTCCAACGACGTTTGAATCACATGTAGCCATTTATGTAGCAGAGAGTAGTCATCATGTTCTAATTCTAAACTTATATCTCTCCATTTAGCTGAAGAGTCCCTTTTAGGTTGAGCAAATGTTACTAGGAGAATTTGGAATGGATATGATACTGATTTTTTTCGTAATGGATTTGGTACGCAACAATTCGATTTCAATTGAGTGTCGTCATTTTGATGTACAATTTCTGCATTTAGAATATCCTTTAATTTCACATTGATCCATTCTGACATGTCTTCTCCCCCTGAGACAAATCATACCAATTTAATAGTACAGTCATTAATAATACATTCAATTTAATATTATAATAAAAGATAATCTGCTCATTACCTTTCTTTTGAGGACACCATGCTAATTGATGATGGAAAAGAAACACGGAGTAAGGTAATCCAGATATTCTGAAGGTTTCTCTAAGAATCGGTTCACTCTTCCCCATTTTCAGTCCAGAGTAAAGACGTTAGAATGTTTTATCAAGGATTCCAATTTCATCTCATTTTAAAATTTTCCTCAGTTGCGAAATTAAATTTTACGTCTCGATAGTCTGGAAGGTAAAATAATAATAAAGTATGTTATATTAATGGTAACCAAGGTGCTCTTGAATTAAATACATATAATGGAAATTCAATTATATTATATGAATGACAATGACAATAGAAAACATTTCTGTTCAATACAGCCTATATTCTGTATTATAAAATGTTATGTAGATATTCATTTTTGTAAATAATACATTCATCTCTTTGTTTGCAATATAAAGTATATAAGTTGTGATCATGAAATTTAATGTCATGTCTCTATCTCTGTTTTTAAACAAAAGCATCAGCTAAAATTGTCACGTAATTTTATATTCATCGTAATATCCTAGTGATCGTGTTAAATATAGGGCAGTCTCATCTGGTAAATAATTACAAATAAATAATAGATATTATTTTGACAATTGTCCTAATAGGCTATTTTGAACTCAATCAACATAACATGTTTTAGCTGAATGAACAAAAGTTGTACGGAAACGTTCCATTACTCTATTATTTAAAATGTAGATTAACTAAATCTCTAAATCTCAATTTTGTAGATTTGAATAAAAGTCTCAATTTAAATCGAACAAAATCCATTTGAAGTAAAGTTGAATTTTATCCATATTTATTTATACTAAAATCATAAATCATAAAAAAGAACTAACCGGCACAGCTTTAAATTTTAACCGACCTTCAGATATAAAAAATTGCACTGCTTCTTAGAACTGACCACCTAATTGTACTTTGTAATAATGGATGTTGAATACCATGTTTTTGGTTTTCTGTGCTAACTCACAAATCACTTTGTATCTTACTAATATACACTGAAGTAATCTTGATTGATAATGAATGTCTTGTGAAAGAATGTGGATTCAGAAGGGGTAATTGTAAATGAGATTATGCAATGCAGCATTCGTACTGATGCTTATTAATTTCGTCAATGTTTAAAATCTTAGCACTAATTGTCCTAAGATTAGAACACGTTATCTTATCACCCAAAAACTGTATCGGTAGACCATTTAAATTTTTAATGTTTCATTTAACTAATTATAGATTATAGTTTTATTTTCAGAACGCAAATACAAAACTTTTGTATAGTAATATTAGTAATCACAAAAGATCCTTTAAAATGTATTCAAGTAAAATTTCTCAAAACTCTTAATCGTTGTTAGTGGTACTTGAAAATTATTACGTAGAATTGTGAATAAATACTTTTATAATATTACAAGTTTTGAAGGGAGAATTGTAGCTTGTTTCTTAACACGATGACTAAAGAGATTAAGGACGACGATACTCAGGTAAATAGTTGTAAGGAATGGAAGGTGAAATATTCTTTGAAACGATGTGTTTTTGCATGTAGCAATAAAGCACCAAGAGTAAAGTAAACGAGTTTTGCCTTTGCTTAAAAGATAAGTACGATGGCATATCAGAAGCCAATATACGATGAAGGGCTTCGTTTTGCACAATTTACAAACATAAAGCTGTAAATTGGTTGCACGCCATGTCATGCAGCAATATAGTATAGTATATACCTCCCTTATATATTCATTTCTTGATAAAACATATAGGAAAGATACATTCATTAATTTGGAAATTCACTGTGCAAATTGAACAAATTTTTATAACGTGGATGCTCTCTCTCTCTCCTTCTATACGCTTCGATAAGCATTACTGCGTTTTGAGATTTTTAAATTGTTTCAAAATTTACATTATATTCATTCAGCCTTTGTTGCAATAAGTGTTATGTTTTAATTTTTGACAAAATATTTAGACAATTTGAAGCAATAAAGGAATCTGTCTAAATTTAAATATTTTTATAGTATTTTTATTAAATTTATTCTATAACTTTTGACAAATGCAATTGGCACTTTAAAAAAGTAAAAAGTAATTCTCCAGTGGATGACGATTGGGATTCAGACAAAGTTACTTACAATTTGTGGTGTGACTTTTCATGGAATTGTCTTATGATTGTAATCCCTCACAAAATCACAATGAAATCCTTTCAATAATAAAATGAACAATGTCATTAACGTATATTTTGATTTGAAAATTGAAACACACGAATCGCACTCCCAATTCCCAAAACTAGGGAATTCCCAGGTTTTTTACTTAAAGTAATAATGTTGATGTGAGAGGAATAAATAACCATAATAATATTATTATTAACACGAAATGTAATTCATCAATAATATCCATTCATAATAAAAATATTTGTATTGTAATGTTAATGTTGACATTGCCCTCGGCTGCGGTAAACCAAAAATGCAATGCACTTTTATTAATGATTATAGAAGTTGTCACTGTGTGTCTATATGCACATATAACAAATAAATATATATTATCTAAATATTAGTAATTGGATATTGGATAGTTTATATTTGTTCGTTTAATCTTACTTGTCAAATGAGTAGGTGTGCTAATGGAAGAATAATGCAATGAATAAATGAAAAAAAGTATTTTATTAACAGTTCAATCAACTTATGTATTTGATGAATGCAATTTTCTTATTAAGCAGAATTTCGTACACTGCTTTTCAATAGTTTATTGTTGAAGGTTAAAATTTGTATCTCGTAAGTATATAAGTCATTCTGAAAAAGCCAGCTCATCCTTCATGAATGCCATCGTTTTGTTGATAATCATTCATGTATTCAGAGGATTTAAATGATGGGCTTACGTAAGTAACTTTACAGCATAGTCCAATATGGCAAAAGATAAAAAATATCAAATCGCACTTAAAATATGACACCTTTCTTATTATAATATACTAATAAATGGAATTTGACAGGCTATAAAAAATTATTATAAAAATTCCTGAATTTCTGGTGGAGTTGTTAATTCGTTAAATATAAAATTTGTGTTTCGTCAAAAATTCAAAAAAGTGTTTTTGTATTCTCAACTCAAGAAATATTGACAGGATGCATAGTGCATGTAGCAAATAAATGATGTGTTAAACGAAACAAAACGGTGGCAGCAAAAATTTATTACTCAAGGAAGTAATTTATTTGTTGAGTGAGTATTGAAAAGAAAGTTGTTTTTTTGTCTTAAAAGCGACTTATTTCTATTCTTCAATATAATAAATCTGAATCATAAATTTAAATGTTTTAGTAAATAAATTTAGATCCTTTGGTTGGGTTAACCTTGTTGTGTATATGACCCATAAAACATTAAAATAAATGAATTGTCAGTGCGTGAGTTTAAGAAATTCACATGGTATAGAATTTTAGTGTCAGTTTAAAATAATCTAAGAGCAGCTTTAAGCCCTGAAGAAGAACTTTTTCTCCTCTGCTGCTGAAGAGGATGAATGATAAAAATGCCATTGAATATATGATATTATAATTATCAGCACTTACTGTTTGTAACTCTTTCCTGGCTGCAGTAGCTGTTGTATTGTAGAAGAAGAAGATAGTGAAGTAATATTATTATAAGAATAATTAGCAGATCGTCTTCCGTCCACAATATAATAGCTTTTTTTATCACTGTCCTACTAAAACTAACCGATTGTTTACTGCCATTAACTGTCTATTATTCTCTTTACTCGTGAGACAACTCCTCATATTAAATGCCATTTTGTTCTATTTAATTTAAAATTAATACCACTTTCGTTATCTATCAGAGAAACTCTTCCGGTGGTGGATTTTTAGTATTAAACTATTTTAAACACTAATGGAATCACTTAATTGTATCTCTCACTCCCTAGAGAGAATACTGCGTATCTGCGTAATGATAATGTAATAATAATCTTTGGCATAAGTAAGTTTAACGTCTATATACAATCTTCATCTTTCGGATCACATTGAAAAGGTACACAAGGAAAGGATTCATTTCTTGTAAACTAAACCAACAGGATTTAGTTATTTAGTAGTAATATACAAGGATTAGATTTCTTTTATCACACTTTATTCCAACAAATATTTATTTACACAATTTATTTTACAGTTGATTTATATATTTTAATATTCTTAATATTTCATTTGTCGCAGTAGCTAATAAAGTATTTCGCACCAAGAGACTTACTAATTTCTATTGTAAAGACTTTCAATAGTATAATAGTAGTTGTGGTGGTAGTGTCAAGTTCTTTTTGAATATATTAAAATTATTGACTGATGATGATAAGTGTATTTGCATTTGTAGAGTAATAACAGTAAATAAATGTTATAACCTTTTTGAATGAGGTATCAGTTAATACTGTATAATTATCACAGATTCGTGCACATACAAGGATGAAACACCAGAGCACTTACTACGTAATTTTAATACAAATTATTAAGGAATACTCTCTTGTACTATATTACTATCCATTCTATAAAATCATGTATATTGTATTGTAGATTGGTTAATGTTGAGGTGATTTATTTGTCAAGTAGTAGTAAATACAATAGTATATAACGGGAACATTACTGGCCCAAAAATACCTGCTTGCTAAATAAAATGTTGAATGTACAAGAGGAAAGCTCAAGTAGAATTTTTCCAATTATGTTAGTAGAATGAAATTGACCAGACAAGTGGTAGTAGTATAAATAAGGATATTTAACTATATATGAGTATTATCAGAAAAGCAATAATAAGTTTCCTCTTGTCACTGCTTTCTCTCTCAACTTGAGGCCATTTATTATGCTCGTTATTTGCTATACACAGACACTATATACTCTGTATACACCCAACTTTGCTCCAGTTTCTCAAGTTTCTCCCATCACTATTTATAAAAGAATTCCCTTAATATTAACCCAGGAGTCCTTGTATTCTTGCTTTCTAATTTACATTGTCATTTTTTTCATCCTGAAAATCTTTGAAACGGATAATATTCCTTTCATAATGCCGGAAATAAACATTTATTTTTCGACAAGTTGTCTCCTTGTCTTAAAGGAAGCTGAATTAGTTCCTTCCTGCGTTTATGGAAAAGAAAAAATTCGGTTTACTCTCATCAAATATTTAGCGATCTAGATAAAGTTGAGTAGACATTCTCTTTTCTAAGTAATAATTTAAAAGAATCCGAAAGATCAATATTTCTTATCAATTATGCAGAACTGATTGAGTTGCAGGTTGTATAGTTAGTTACAGGGGAGCAGATGAAAATTGACAATTATTAATAGGGCTAAAATAGTTGGTTACATAAATGTCCTCATTTTTACTTACTTCTAGCAGAGATTATTTGAAAAGAATAATTGGACAAATATTTTTCGATAATTTTTTATTTATACCGGAATTGATTTTGAATCAATGACAATTGATTTCATTGAAAAACTTATAAAGGGTATTTTGTTCAAAAGCAATAATATTTTTGTCTAGGATTTTTAAATTTAAAAAATGAATATATTTATAATAATTAATTATATACTTATGCAGCAAAAGTGTAGAAAATAGATGTATATAAATATATAGCGCTGCAAATATAAATAAAAAATTCACAATAAGTCAAATCAAAAATAACGTTAATAATAAAAAACATATCAAGAGCTCTTTGAAAACAAAATATTTCATTACAATCTTTACCAAAAAACTTTCTTCCTAATTTTAAGCAACGTATGTCTACAATTTATTATTATTATGCATATTTTTATATTGAACAAGAAAATGTCTTCTGATATTCTTCTTAGGTATATTACGTTTTAAGTAATTCTATATGTCTAGTTAAAAATCTCCTTATTGTAAGTAGTTTAAATGCAAAACTACTTTCACACATTAATCTTTTAATGTCTACATGAATATCAATAAGTTTGTGAAAAATTGTTCCCGAACCTTTCACTTAACAGCTGCAATATTTTACTTTCTCAAACATTTTTCAGTTATTAGATAGCTAAATTATTAAAGTGTAAGCTGCATCACATATTATAACGGCATGTTCGTCCGTATCTCGTATCCTCTGTTCAGATTCATACTGATTCGTATTGAGTCTGTTAAGTAAAAATGTACAAAAAAGTGATAAAGAATTTCAAAGAGATAAGCTTTTAAAGTCCATAAGTCCTGATGTATGGCCTTTTTGTAATAAAATGACACTTTGTGACTTCAATATGTTAACATGTTCTTTGTTCATTATTGATTATTGTTGTTGATATGGATGATGATGTTCTCTAAACATTGGAGACGTTTGTCCAATAAATTGCTGGTCGTTATTGCTAGAAACAGATTGTATTTCTTCGTGTCCATTCACAAATTCACCACCACCTATACAAATTTGCAATTATAGAAATTATTTATATTTTTTTGTTTTATCTGAAAACTTACTTGAGAAATTTGGCATTTGATTAAGGTATGGAATGGGTACAGTTCCTCGTCTCAGTAACAGACCAACTGTGGCACCTCCAGTTTTAATGAGATGGATAGCTTGGGAATGTGTCATTCCCTGAGTACTTATGCCATTAATTTGAAGAATTTGATCGCCAACCTGTCACCAAAAGTTATTATTAACATGAACATCAAAATTTTGCATTGTAAAATCTAACCTGCATTCGTCCATCTATTGTTGCTGGACCATCTTCAGCAAGACGAAGTACAAATAATGGCATATTTTGAAACTCTTTTCCTCCTCGAATGGAAAATCCAAATCCACGGTTTCCACGTCCTAATTGAACTGAGAATACTTGCTCCACACTATCAGGATATGAAGATGTGCTGTGACTGATGATTTACAGAGTTAACAGATTATAATAATCAACATTGTCATCTCGAAATATTAAAATATATGACATAAAGTCAGTTCACTCACTTTGAACCAAAATGCAGGGGTTGACTTTCAGGGTTTATAAAAGCCGTTCCCATATCATATCCTTGATTTTCTTTTAAAGTTAAATTTTCCAAATCTGATGCTAGCATATTGGATGGATTATTTTCGTTGTGAGGGGACATGAGGGGTTGAGAA
Organism: Desoria trispinata; assembly: GCA_034695165.1. NCBI lineage: Eukaryota > Metazoa > Arthropoda > Collembola > Entomobryomorpha > Isotomidae > Desoria > Desoria trispinata. The sequence goes on from JAQFZB010000041.1 coordinate 39,907, forward strand.
CCATGATCATGATTTTGCACAGGGAGTACTGTTAGCGTCAAAACTAATCCAGAGTCTTTTATAAGTTGGACAACATGACTGTGATGAAGCTGTGAGATTTCAGTTTGATTTACGGCGAGAATTCTATCCCCAACATGCAATTGACCGCAACGATCTGCAGGACTTCCGTCGACAATACGACCTGAAATGAAATAGAATATTGAATTAAATCCTGTTGCAGAAGAAACTTCAGTAATTTAATAAATAATACGTACCAATTGTTGCTCCTGCCTTGGAAGCACTGGATATTATGACAAATCCAAATCCTTCCGTGAGTTGTCGCTTAAGGATAACATGGAGCGGGGATTGCATAGGAGACTGTTGAGACGGCGTTACTACTCCTTCAGACATGTTGGGTGTGTTGTTAAAAATGGGTCGTCTTATTGTTAATCGCACTCGATGTGCCGATGCTGCTCTAGCCATTAATTGTACAACTGAATGATGAGATGCGCCGATAACAGAAACACTATCAACAGCGATCAATTGGTCATTTGTTTGTAAACGACCATCCAATGCTGCTGCACCCCTTGGCACAATGTGACCTACTGATACTTGTGATCCTTCCTCAGTTCCGCCAACAATTCTGAAGCCAAAACCTTCTTGACGACGCTGCAGTTCAATTGTCAGTTCCAGCCAATCTCTGAAAAAAATGTAACAATTTACATGAATTCAGAATATCCAATGAGTAAAAAAGGGTCTTAATCTATCACAAAATGAAAGAATCCACACCTCACAGCAGGGTTGAGATCTCCGTGTCCCGTAAAATTGTTAGGGTCATTATTACTATTTGTAATACCAGGTGACACAGGATGTCTATCATTTAGTAAATATGGCGGTACGTTATTCATTGACATTGCGCTTGGAGAATTTAATGGTCCATCTCCATTGTACAATCCTGAAGGCCCATTATAATGTCCACCATCAAATACTGGAGTTTTTGGTCTTTCTGGCAAGCTGTCTCTCACTCTCGGTCTACCTCTGCCAAAGTCGGCGGTAGGGGTTTTACTTCGTGGGGACATTCCATGTCGATTTGGAGGGATTCTTGTCTCAGAGTAATTATTTGAAATTACAGGACTGAATTTTTTATTGAAACTTTGATGAGAATGCACACGTTGAATCGTCAATATAGCATCACGGCCAAGGGGAAAATCTTTTAGAATTTGAACTACTTGTGTGTGACTTAATCCTCTCAAATCAATTCCATCTATGGCAATCAGTCGATCCCCCTCTTCTAATCCACCACAATGAGTTGGATCCAATACTTTTTTCACCTGAAATACAAAATATAATAATATAAGAACAACTTTCAAAGACATTTATAATGAATATAAACAGTAGTAATAAGGCTGAATCAATTTAATTACATTCTTCACCTTTTGTCCCGTCACACTGTCCGCAATTGTAAATCCGAAACCAGCGGTACCCTTGATGATTGACACGGTGAGAAACGTTCCTGAGTCAATTCCTGATTGCTTCGGTGAAAATCCTTTATCCATTCGAGGGTGTGTAGGGGAGTCAAGGAGAAGGTCAACACTTGCGGGTCTTCCGGTTCCAGATTTTCCATATGCAATTCTCTCACCAGATAATTCCGGTAATGAATGGGCTGAATGAGCTAGGCTATCGGGGGTTGCTGCCCTCCCTATCCATTCCATTTGTCTGTGGAAAAAATATCAAAATTAACATTTTTCATTTCCACGGAATCTATATTCTAAAAGGACAAACCGTTTATTTGCATCGATTGAATTAAAAGGGGCCACGGCAACTGTGGTGACTATTTCTGTGTTGGGATCCGATGGATCAAAAGGAAGTGGATATCCTCGGCAAACTTCTAAATGTACCTCCTCGCCAGGGGCAATGCTTTGGAAAATAGATACCATCTCCTGATGCGTGTATCCCAAAACACAACGTCCATTCACTCGCACCAGAACATCGCCAGTTCGCAACTTTCCATCTCGCCATGCTGGTCCATCTGCGACAACGGACCTAAATTACGATCAAAAATAGGTCATAAGTATACTTTCCATTAATGTACCTAATTTCTTTAATTTCAATTGACGCATACTTGATTTGCAGAAATTCATCTAAGCCATCATCATCGTCCCCACCAACTATTGTAAACCCGAGACCACGTGAAGATTTTACTAAAGTTGTACCAATTCTTTCCCCAATAAGTTGTGTAGGATCACGAGTAAAGAAACGATTGATAGGTCTATCTAAACTTTTAACTTTTAAACCACTTGTGTTGTTAGTTGTTGGCATTGTTGAGGAGTTCATCTGCTGCACGTTAGAATGACTGTCATGTTGATAATCGGGAGAATTGTCTACAGTAGTTTTACTGCGGGGTATGGAGAGTCTATTAGCGTTAATTGGTTTTGGATTAGGAGGGGGAGGGTTAGCACTGGAATATCTTGGTGGAAATACGGTTCCTGGAGGAGGTCGAATCTTTTGGTCAGGTCCATTGGCTTCTGTTGGTGTTGGAGTTTTTGCTTGTTTTGCTTGAATCACTGGGTTTTCGAATTGTGTTCGTCTATTGACATGATCAATGTAATAAGTACCATAATGAGGATCGTCTATTCTTTCCCAACCAAAGGGAAGTTCATTGTCGTCGCATTCTTCTAACGACATCTTCTGCACTCTTGACAGTCTTGGGTCCAGCCAATGAGATGTACCAGTATTATGACTGAAAATAAAAAAATACATTAAAAATAGTGTTCTTCATATGATAAATTCTTGACTCACTCAATAAAGTAAACTTCTCCTTTCTCTGTATACGCCATTTCCCAATTTGATGGCAATGGACCAAGTTCATCATCTGGAGGTTGAAGTCTCGGAGAATATGTCACGGAAGGAGTATTTAAATTTGAATTATTTTCATCATTGTCATCCCCTGCACCCAAGGCCTCAACATTTGAGCGATTTCGTCGTCGCTTCCCTTCAGAACTGGGATGCATTCCAGGAAGAATTGTACCTTTATTTGTTCCACCAAAAGTGGACATTGGTTCATTACTTTCTGCTTGAGAATTTGAACTTTTCATTCTGGTCGCCCAAGGTTTGGGTGTACCGTAGTGATTTCCTGTGGAAAAATTAAACATTCAGTAAATTTCTATTATCATTTTTCTTGCAACCTCAAAAGAATGATGAAAAGAAAACAAACTAAAACTTTATGAGTTTACATAAGAACTATACGAGTTGGTTTTATTTCCAAAAGTGACAGAAGTCAGTTACAACTTACCAGCATAAACTCCACTTTCTAGTAAACTTCCGTTTCGTTCCAACTCCATGAACTCCTCGACAGAGAGAAACGTGTAGTCGACGCCATTGATTTCCCCAGGTCTTGGAAGTCTTGTTGTTACAGGAACAGTCCTTAGATATAAATTGTCCCTAACAACACCCTGCAGGGCATGATCTACTGATCCTTTTTGAAATCTTGTATTCAAATAAGATCTTAATTCAGGTCCCAGGCTCCCTGTAAAACAATACGTGATATTTTAAATCTCATTGTCCCGAAAATAACCTTTTTTCTTTTAAAATGTAAACTGCGTTCCTCTATTATTATTATTATTATTATTATTATTATTCTCTGTTGTAAAATATTTTAGTAAGATATATTTTACAACTAGCTGTTTTTCATGCAAAACAAACAAAAAAAAAGTAAAACTATACCTCTGGGAGCAACAGTGAGAGTTGCAGAATTCCCACGAAGACAGTGTTGAAGTAAGGATATAACATCAGCCTGAGTGTAACCAGCAACCTAATTCACGAGCACAAAATATAATCCATAATAATTAACACTTCCTAAAGACACTAAAGTACATGCAAACGATTTTACAACAATTAGTGCGCATATTATAAATGGCAGAGGTGTTGGTGTTTATATACTTTTCTTATCAATTTAATATTCTACTGACAGAAATGAGAGGGATTTGATGAACAGAGTTGTTTGCCGTTGCTTGAATGAAATGTAAATGTCAGTAAAGTAAAAGAGTAAGTAAAATTGACAGTGGGGTTTAAATGTTTAGGTGTTTAGTCTTAAAATCTAATCTAAACCACAGTCATAAAGTCATGTTATGGGCAGGAAGCAACTTCATCTTCATTCTTGGTAAAAAGAAAAATGTTGAGAAGTTAATGGTAACTGATACTGGGGATGATTCCAACCAACCGTGGCTTCCCAAAGTAGAAATTCCTCACTGAACATTTGCTGAGTGCAATTCTTTGGCTCCGATTCAATTAGACATTAACAACACGCGAGAGTATCACGATCGGATATCATCATCAGCTATTTCATTTTATCATCTTTCCTTCGTGAATATGAAATCTGACTCCCAAGTTCAACATTCAACAATTCTTTAGTATTTGTCATTCCGTACTTCATGTTTTTATCCCTATATATCTTAATGGGAGAACATAACTGATGTCGCAAAAAGAAAATAAAAATAACAACCAACGGAATCAATTTAGAAGAAACAGAATTTAAGTCACAAAATTGTCAAATGCCAACGGGGTTTTGCTAAAGAAACTAAAAACTTTGAAAGAAAAATTACACTACTTTGGTTCAACACTTAATTTTTTTTGCTTCAAAAATGATAACTTTGTTGACGGACATCAGACACCACAGTTAACAGCATATAAAGATTTTTGACATCAACAGTTCCGATGCTGAACATATCAAATATATTATCTAACGAATGGAACATAAACATTTGGTTGTTCAAATGTCTTAAACTGAAACATAAACCTAAGGGGACTATGAAAAAAAATGTTTACATTAAATCACGGAATATTACTATTACTGATGAGATATGAAATATAAATCTTATCTAAATATATCTCCACTAAACTATCCCAACACTTATTGCAGGCAGAGGGTTCGATCGGTTAAAAAATTATCTTTCTTACACATAATAATAATGATAGCTCTAAGATTGACTTAACAAATCTGCTTGAAAAAAGATTTTATGACTTGTTTAGTCTTTGTCTCACTAAAAATACACTTGTGACTCGGTAAGTAAGAAAGGGATAATAATCAATTTTGCCAACTAACATAAAGTTAATAGTTAATATTTTTATTTTAATGATATTTGAAACTGAGACTTGTTTTATTCAATTACCAATATTCGGAAGCAAAATAAGATGGAGCTTTTAAATAAAGCTAAGATTACTGTTACAAAAGTACATGGAATTTTAGATTTATGCATATTATCATGCACACTCATAATTTTAAGATTTATGCCTAACGCTAAAATGTATGAATGTATAATGTATTAGTTTGAATGAAACACAAATCCTATCACATATCAAACTAGTATATTTGAAAATTATTTAAATTCTTATTGAGGAAGATAAGGATGAAGGCATAGAGGAATGTCTAATGAATTCATTTTTCCATCTAACATCCCTCAACAACATTACATGGTTTTAATTAGTGTGAATGACATGTGCTTTCTCTAGTAGAAAACACACGATTTATTATTGCCAACTATGACTCAACATTCAGTTATTCCTTGATTAAAGACCATGAAATGGAGAAGGATTTGGATAAAATTGAAATATAATAAAGTAATTGTTCTCTACCTGCTGCCCTTGGATATCCAATAGAATATCCCCAGAGTGCAAATATCCAATTGCAACCCAAGCATTTATTTCAGGAGTGACTTGTCCAACGTATGCGAATTGCCCATTCTCTGAACCCCCATCAATGTCCAGAGGAATGAGTGGAAATTCATCAATAATATCTCCAGACTTGTTTTCTTTGGTACCGGATGAAGATTCCTGATTGCCTCCTTCATTATCGGGAGCATTTAGAACCACTTGGCGAAGAAGTTGACTCCAATGACCTCCACCATTTCGAATTTCTTCAAATAAATCTCTTCGTTCAGGTGGAGGTATTCTAGGCACTGCAGGGCCATCATCTTGCCCATCTGTCTCATTGTTATTATTCTGATCATTAGAATTTAAGGTAACATGACTGTTTCTTGACACTGGGGTCGTATTGTGGTTTTGGTTATTATTCACCACCACAGACTGAGACCTCACCATATAATGGGAATTTTGATTGAAGTACAAAGAATTTGGGGGGTTATTAGAATTATAATTAAAATCTGGAGATTCGTCGCCAGCATTATGATGAGTTGTAGATAGTTGGCTGGCTGACAACGATGTAATTATACCACTGTCCGGCATCATTGGTCACACCTCAGCAATTAAGCTCAACATCACACATCATATTCACTCCAAATAAAATTTCAAATTTTGGCCACTTGTTGTTTGCCACTAAAGTCCTTCACAATTATTGATCACAAATTTATACAAGAACATTCATCAAGGCACCATATTCTATGATTTTATTCTCCACTTCTATTTAGTTTGCTGGGATCTGCAATTATATTATATTTTATTTATAACCGAAAAGTATTTGTTCCCTGTAATAAGCTCGTATAATTATTTCAATTCAATCTCTCTCAAGTCTTGTCACAAAAATTCAACTTGCGATTCTTTTTGCAGTCTTTCATTTTTTTTTACTTTGAGCAAATCATTTTTCCACAAAGTATTTAGAAACTAAATATGTATTTATATATGTATTCAATCAGGTATCAGATTATTATTCTTAGTATTATTGTCTACTCGAATTGGACGGAAGTGAAAGGTGGCCCCATAGAGTTATTTCAGAGTAGATAGTAAGTAGTTGATGATTATTACTTTTTAAAGTGTTATCTTATGTAGTATTTGTATATTTTTTCCTAGAAGTTGAAAACTTTTGATTTGACTTTGAATGATTTCACAGAGGCAGAGCATTAAATGTGTCGTGGATGGATTTACTTTTTCTTGTTTTATTTTTGTCTTCTTTCTTGTTGGCAGATGTGAATTTACGAGCGATAAGTTTCATGGAATAATAAAAGTTAAGGTTAAAGAGATTCTGCAAATGAAGAGCGGAAGTTCTCTTGTATGTCTGTTAAATATAAACACTAAACACGTCTCCTTTAGAATACAAACTAAACAAACATGGAAATGAGTGACAGAGTGAAAGTAGCCTAAAACACCAGACTCCCTTCTTATTCCCTCGGATATTTGTTTTAACTAATTCACATTAACACTCTTTGTCGTAGTTATTTTCACCGAATTTCCTCCAACTAACTAATAACCCTTATTTCCACTCAATAAATCACATTAAAATATTCAATAAATTAAACAGTTTTCTTTGACTCTGAGCTCTTATGAGAAGAGAGCATTTTTCTTAAGTCAAAATGAAATCCAACAAGTGTTTCTTCTCTTTACTCGAATAATTCACATGACACATACACTTCTTGTAATATACACTATTTAGTAGAGTATGGAAATCTGAAACGGATATTGATACTTTAAACTTTATTATAGATGCTTAATCTAATAGTAATATATATGATGATTGGATTGATTAGTAACGGATTGGCAACAATTTCCACTCACTATGTCTGAAAGTAAAATTTCGATTTACTTCAACAAGTATATAGTAGTAGTAGTAGATGAAGATGAGGAGAATGATCTGTTGACTTTTACCTTTGATTGTCATGAGAGAATTTTGAAAAACTGAAATTCTTCTTGGCATCTGTGAATGAGAGATCCTGCTACTGCTATGCTGTATAAAAATGAAGAGGTTTTTGACAGCCTGAGTCAGTTCATTTGAAGTAATATAATATTTATAGTAGTAAGTAAGTAGTAGTTGGTGTTGGTGTGAGTGTATCTGTAATAGTGGGACACTCTTTAACAATAAAGAATTCAAATATGGTGTATCTTAATGCATGGGATTATTATTGGGATATATGCAGCAGGGCTTTAGTGAAACTAGTAAAAAAGACACAAGAGCGTGGATTTTGTCGAGGGACGGACTAAAAACTAACGAAATGACGACGAGTCACCACAAGAAGAGAGTACTTTCAAATACATAATATTCAAACCTGATGCATATTACAGTATTGTTGTATACCTTCCTTTGCAAACAGTTCAACCATTTTCATCCCCTGTTTTTCCGGTCTCTCTTTCTACTACTACTACTACTCTACCATAGTTTGTATAACTTTATAAAATCTTAGATATTATTACTACCACCACTACTATGTATGCAGTTAACTAAAAACCACCCTCATCACACTACTAAAATAATATACAAAAGTATTATAAGTCCTCTCTCTCTCTCTCATCTTATGGCAATAGCTTTAACAGAGGATTTGCGTTTTTAAGGAGATATACAGGGTAGCCTTTACTTATTAGTCACAGCACTACAACCCATGATAAAGCTGTCAACTCAACATTTTGCATGGCACTTATTTACACAACAGACGCTCGTAAAAAATCAAGTACTCTTTCATTTATTTGTTTGCAAAGTAAAATATTGCTTTCAATTTTTAAAATAGAAAAATATGTTAAATGACATAGACCCATCATTGAAGTTCTGCAAATTATTTAATGCATTTTAAAGCAGATAATGATGTATAGGGATTTGAGACTGGATTTAGATAAAATAATGTGCATTAACATTGTGCCAAATATTTATTGATATAGAGATAATACATGATTAGAGATTTGGTAATGATTTTCCCCGTTCACCTTGTAGACATTGAGATACAGTCAGAGTCACATCAATTGATGGAAGGAAGCTCAAGAGAGACAACCAGGTGGATTTGTTCTTAAGTATACCTGTAATTTACTCACTGTTGTTCAGAGAGAGAGAGACTCTTCTATCTCTTATCTCTATAGTTGGATGAAAAATCAAGGCCATAATGAAATAAGAAATAACGAAGACCCCGTATGAGCTGAAGAAAGTAGCTTGGATTTATAATATATTGTTTGGTGGTGGTGGTGGTGGGGAAGCCGTATATATTCAACCAACATTGTATTTCTTTCAGATTGAATCACAGACATTTTAGTATTATTATTCATACTTTATTATTGAATGGGTCGGTGGTTGACGTTGACTTTATAACTTTGGAACAAACAGCTAGAGTAGTAAATTGCAACCATATAATCCCGTACACATACCACCGCACCACATATTACCAAAATATATTTAATTCAAAATATTTTTACCTTTTCAATAGTGTATGCGGTTTTATGTATGCGAATAGAAATATAATAATTCTCAGGTGAAATGGTTCGGAGCTTTGATAAACAGAGTGATTTGTCTTTTGCTAACATTGTTTTGTTATTGTTCTTTTCTTTTTGGTTTCATCTTCTGCTGGCTCTCTGGGATACGCTAATGAAATTTCCTTTTATTCAATCCTCACACATTACAACCACTAACTACTGTTGTCTGGCTATGTTGAGGGCATTTAACAAAACTGTAGCACAGTCATGATAATAATGCCACCAACAATCTACAAAGAAAGCCAGTCAAGTAAGCCATTGTGATTTAGCGATGCTATATAGATTCTCATATGGTATATAGTTGTAATAATAATGAAGAAGAAGCCAAAAGTCGTAAAACAACAGCAAACAACACAGCAGCAGTAGAATAAAAAAACAAAGTGGCTCAATGAGAATGAGATATTACGCTGAATGAATTTTTATAACTCATCCCCCTTGAAATTTAAATCTTTCAAACTTTCTTTTCGCTTCAATGCTCTATCCATAGTATATAGTAAAATAAAGTAGTAAAATAATTTATTCCATATGAATGAATGGTCGCATCCTCAAATGACTCAAATCCTCATCGCATCATCAACTGCTTCGTTGCTTATATTGTTGTGGGATTCCTTCCGTTTCTAAATTCTAAATATCATCAGCAATTGTTTATTGCAACTGACAACTTCACTATATTCATCATAGGCTAGGAAAAATGAAAAATTTAAACATTTTAAATCTCTTTTAAGAATTTGAGATATTGCATGCATATAGGGAAATTAATTTAAGAATTCTACAAAATTTAAATTCATCAACAGCTTCTTGATTAACTGTCATTATAGTGAGGAAATGCAGTTGCATGATTTAAACTCGTAAAATATTTAGTATTTAGTTTTGAAATTAGATGCGTGCATTTATAGTCTGTCGTGTTTAATGAGACTGAATATTCATTTTCGTTGTTTGTACGCTCTGTCGCATGCTAATTGCTCTATTTTATTGAATTAAATAAAATAGAATAAAACAAGAGAGAATAGGAAGCCCTTTTTAGCGTTGCTTTGGTGGTTTAGCAAAGAGATTCAACAGTTTTTCCTTTTCCTCTGTCCTCTGCTCTTCAGAGATTGAAACAAAGACATCAACTTGAGATACTTGTCACGGAAAGCTGTTGAATTTTTATGATATCTTTATTTTAAAACAACAACTATGAGACCAACCACTGACATTTTTTATGAAATTTTACAACGTAGTTAAGTTTAAGCCGGTCCTCTTAATCTTACTACTACTACTATAGTAAACCAACAAGACCACATTTCTCATTATATCAATCAACGTGATATTTGATTATCAACAGTCAACGTCACATTTCAATCCCAATGTTTGGCTCATTGTTGGGACTCTCACTCCATGGAATCAAAGATAGTAAAAAATAGTCAATAATATGAAATACAGTTGTTGCTTCTACTTTTATTCCTAGGAGCATGCATCTTCTCCCATATTCATTTTAGCCCATAATAAAAAGTAACAATAATATAACGTCTTGGCAGTAGTATCAATGTTTTTCTAAAGCTCATCTAAGAAAGATTTTCTAACTAAACAAACATCAAGCCATATAATATACATGATAATTTCAAGTATCCTCCTGGTAATTTATTTACAAATTTAACCAATTGTTGATTTTTTAATGCCACCTATAGTTATAGTTGAAGTTTACTATTATTACTGATAAACAATCAGAAACTTTCAATACTTGTTTTAAAAGACTCACTTCATTAATTGAATTTTATTTGAGAAGCTTTGTAAGCTCAAATATTTATCGAGTTTATTTTCAAGAGTTGTTAACTCTCAAATATTATTGATGAAAATTAGTTTAAATGACACAAGAATTAAATTAAATTATCGTAGCTAATAAATAATACCATTATTTACTGTATTATATTTATAAGGGCTAAAATCATCCTCATTTCTAAATATATATCAATAAAATTGTAAAGCAATAACTTGTGCTCCATAAACTGATATTTAAGCATAAAAATCGATGACGTTGCGCGTTTAGACTGCAAAATTGTTTTTATGGTGACATATTGTTGTATTTGTTTGTATTAAATTTTACGATCTATGAGCTCATAGGAAGAAAATGCTGTCTCTGGAATTCGAAATGCATAGTATTTAAGTGAATGTAATGGTAATAGCAGTGGTTGTTGGTGGTGGGTGGGTGTTGGCTCAAGATTATTGCAATTTCAATCAGCAAAGGAAAACTACTTTAATATTTTTTATTGGTATGCAAAACATGCCAATTATTCAGTTATTCTCTCTTCGTCATCTATTCTAATATCCTATCATCGTCGTTTTGTAATTTTTAATTCACTATATGCCGTTCTTTTCTTTTAATCTCAACTCAAAGTACACTGCTACGTTAATTAATAATGATTAATCCATATTCTTTTTAAAAGTTAAACGGCTCAATAATATTAGTAAATTTTCAATTTTTTTCAAAATGTAAAAAAAGGATAATTTTCAAGAATCATAACTTATCGATTTTATATTTAGAAGCATGGAGACACATTGCTTATGGAAATGAAAGATTGAGATTATCAGATTGTCCGTATGTGTATGGACAATGGAAAACGCAATGATTCATTCACTTCCTTTTCATTCCTTTGAATAATGTCATTGACCACCGTCGTCCTATCCTTTTGACAATTCGAGGAGTCACCATCAATTTCTACTTATGTTGTTGAGATGATTATAATACAGAGAATACAATGGGGGAATTGGATTGGAGTGAGTACATCTTATTGTATATACGTAGTTGTTAAACGATTGATGTGTTGTTGGGATTGACATGAGACTTTGGCCAAAGACTATGATGACACTTTGAAACTCTATAAAATGTTAATGGCTTTTATGGTATTAATGTGTTATGCTGCTTATATCTCTTGCTTACATTTGCATTTAACTTTGCAAGGATGAAGATAAAACAAGATTGAGAAAATTGTACACGAGAACAAGATCTGCCCTTACATTGTCTACATGTGTTTCTCTTCAGTGTGATTTTACGGTAACATGTATTTATCCATTGTCGGCTCTGTTCATCTCTAAATATTAACTTTTACTACCATTTAAAAAAGCTTTACTCGGCAATAGTCAAATTATATTTCCTCTGGCTTAATATTAGTATTACATTACCCACCCACCAATACTGCACATGCACAGGAGTATAATATCTTTAGCAACAAAACTTATATTACTTTGTGTTGCATTATTAGAGAGATTAGAGATGTATATTATTTGAAACTAATCAGCTCTAGTCCAATGGTAAATGAGTTTAAATATATTAATGGCCCTCATTTACCTTGCTATCATTTGATACTTCACGGTCTACAAGAAAAGAAAAATGTATATTGGTTAAAAAATCAAAGCAAAATCTTGCATATGCTGTATAAGTACAAGAAGCAAAACACAATAAATCCATTGGAAGTAACTGTTTTGTTGTTGATGTGAAAATACAAGATGCATCAAACTAATTGCGACAGTTCGAGACGTTTCATTAGCACGCAAACCAGAGAGCAGCAATTTTAATCAGGTTTTTAAGCAAGATTGCTTAAAAAGTTAGAAATTATATGTTTTAAAATGCTTCCCATTTTTCAAGAGTATCAAACATCAACATCTCCACCACTATTACTCAATATTGTTTTCTCGATCTAGATTTTATTTAATAACCTATCTGAATGAATCTCTCTTGGATTAAATCACTGGGGAAAATTAACATTCTAAGATCAAGGTATGTGTGCATCTGCTAAACGGGAAAACTTTGATCATACACAGATACAATTTAATCGTAGAACTAAGACCCGCTTTGAAAGTCGAAAAGTGGGTTTCGGTTATTATAATTATAATTACGATAAAAATGTCGGATTTGTTCCTATGAGGTTCTCAGGGTACTTACTTTCCCTTACATTCTCCACTCCTTCTGTTTCAGTCCATTGTAGGAATTGTTCATTTATGTAATGACGTTATATATGACCTCTAACTACATTTTGTTCCATGTTAAAGGCTCAATCAACTTAATCAACTTTTTTCAATTCTGTTTCCATATTGTCCTAAGTGACATGTGTCCTTGGAAATGTCATAGCAAACAGTTTACGTTTTGTCCCCTTTGAACTCTGACCATCCTTAATTTCAGACTTGTAATCATTTCAAAAGTACTTTATTTATATTCACATTTAATCACAAAATAAATAGAACCTGTAATAGAGGACCTTCCGGTGATCGAATGACCTCTCAAAGGTCAGATTAAAATTTTCACGCTATCGAAAACTGGTTTACGCATTATCTCTGAATAAAATAGTTTATATACTATCTGTGAAAAATGCCAAAATCTGGATGAGCAACATTACATTTCAGCACTCAATTAGTCCAAAATCTCTCATTGATGAATCCAGTTTCATAAAAAATTAAATCCCTGGCCGTGCTGTAATTCAGTAATTCTCAATCAATGTATTGTAGATTTTATTGTTGATATAATCCACCAAGCAAAGCATGTTGCAGCTCGGAGATAGATTAACTGATGCAGTTTTCATTCCCACGACATGAATTTTTATTTTTTATTAAAAGTCAATAAGTCATTTAGACATTTATATTTAGAATTTCAAGCACTAATATATAAGATAAATCAAATAATAATAATGCCCAAATAATAATAAATAACGCGATAATGATTAAAAAATAATGTAATACATCATTACGAGACTTTCATGAATGTTTGTAAGGAAGCAAAATTTTGATTTATTCTATAAATTAATGTCTTATTAATTAATTAAGTGTCTTTCATCTACAAGGTTAAATCCGAACTAGGTGTAAGATAAGCAAAAATTTTCAATATCACAAATTTCATCTTTGGTAGCAATTTAACTAATAAAGTTTTGTAAAATACGTCAGGCTAGAAATTTTTATTATTAGTTGACCCAGAAAAAAATGCAATTGAGTTTTTAAAATTACAAACAATTATCAATTGAATAAATAGAAACACATTTATACAAACTTTGAAAATCTTTAAAAACGAATTTTACGATTTTCCTAGTAAATATACGTGCTAATTTTAACCGATTATATTTCATGGAAATAGAATTTCAAATATATAAGCACCTTAACGAGAATACAATTCGAGCGCGATGACATTAGATTATTGTGATTAGCGGACGATGCTGGTGGCAATTAATGGAAGGTTCGGGGAATGTAATTGGTTTCATATCCTGGTTATTTATAAGCTCAATCAGTTTCGACAGGAATCAATAATTTGTATCTTAATGTAGAAACGTGGGTTATTCTGTATTGTCAATGTTTATACGCATAACACTTAAATAGACTTCCATAATATCTTGAACTGAATTTTTGAATTGAATTCATCAATTGCTTTGAAATTTGGCTAAAAATTTCTTAACTTCGGGCCAAATAACATTAGACTCAGTCCCTGCGAATTCCTGGAGTAACTTTTTTTCTCGATAAAAATTTAGAACAGGATCTACCATAGCTTGATAGACCTCCAAGCGTTTTTTCACAGATTCAGGTTTATCATCCTCACGCTGCTCCAAAGGTTCATTTGTAATGTCGTCTTTAAACTATAACAATTTAATAATGATGTAGAATATAATGGAGATCATAATGAAATTGATAAGAATAATTTTATAAATGCAATGCAAAGATTATTGCTTACAGGAACTTTTGGTGGATTGAATTCTAAATTATACACTCTGCCACTGGGTGTATGGATCCAACGCGACTTTATTCGATCAATTATGGTTGCGAATGGCACATTTAAGTAAATTGTTAAATTGGGTGGGGACGTCTTCTGCAACCTTTCAGTTTGTTCCAAGCTACAAATACACATATATTGCGAATTATTCTTTTTGTTGTTAACCAATTGTCATTCTAAAATTTTACCTTCTCGGATATCCTGAAAATAATTGATACAGTTAATTCTCAATTATAAAAATATATTTGTTTATCAATATTTACTTTCAATATTTTTATTTACCATCTAATAGCCACCCTGCTTGTGATTTGCACTGTTTTGTCTCTTGTTCCATCAAAGGAGCAAGAAGTTCAAAAGGAACCAATTGACCAGCTGCCATAATCGGTGCAATTTTCAATCCAAACTCTAAGCAATGAACATTTTTAAATATTAAGAAATAATTAATAGTGAATACAATTGAGATATTCAGAGATTTTACCAGTTTTCTTCATAATATGTGATCTCAAAATGTCTCCGCTGGAAAGATGATCCAATTGAAAATCTTTAACTATACGGGAGGATATAGTACCTTTTCCAGAACCCGGAGGCCTGCGTTACATTATAATTTCAGTTAGTCATAGCAATAGGAAAATTATGAACATATTCTATATTAATTACCCAATTATAATAGCGTTAATTTGTTTAGCCGTCAATTTCGTTGTACTAAAAGAACAGCTATTTCCCCTTTGCCATAGTCTCTTCACAGGGAAACAACTAAAATTTCAAGGAATGTAAAATTAATACACTGTCCGTAAATATAAATATCTAAATTAAAAAGTTCATAATAAATCATCAAGCTTAACTACCTTTCACTGCAAACCCCTCTTTTTGTCAAGACTACCGCAATCATCATTGCTAATAATAATTAATTAGTTAATTGTCTCAAAGAGTATGTATCTGTAAATAGATTAAAATTATGGAAAATATTATGTTGTACGAACAAAATCTGAACAAAAAACAAAACTCAACACAAGGTAAAATTGTAAAATAGAATAAATCTTACATGGTACTTTATGTAAATGTCGCAAGTTAATAAATTGTAAATGTAAATGTCATTTATTTGACAATTTTCTACTTTCTACATTTAAAAATCATCAAAAATGAATCTAACAATAAATAATTTTTCGAACTGATTGGACTGTTGGCGCAAAATTTTGAACAGTATTATGTTTCTGTGGGGCGATGAAGATGTTTTCTCACTTTGATTCTATTATAAAACCACTTTCTGTCCTCTTTTATAAGCTCCTCAATTTCATCACTTCGGTTTTTATAGTTTATTCATATTCATATCACACTAAATTAAATTATGCAAATGAAAAAACTAATGAATTTATACTCTTAACATTATATAAATCTATTAAAAGAATTGATGAGTGGAAGTGGAAGTAATCATTTAATTATGCTTTGCCCGTATCATCCATGAATTTCAAGTTATCAATTTGGATCTTTTTGATTCATATCTATATCTTGTTGATAAAGTAATTCAGGTAATAATAATCAATTATTATTATCTTCATATCTCAAATGTTACACTGATGTTTGTAATTATCAATGTAGTTTATGTGTCCTTCTAATTTGGATTATGTAATAAAATGTAAATAACGGTTCTTATACATTTACTCCAAAATCCACGAAGAAACACAAACAACAGACAGTAGTCAAAACAAAAAAGTGAGTATAAGAATGGAACCACCCCCGCACAAGAATGAATCAGTGAAATCTCACCAAGCTGTAGAAAATCACCCGGGTATCATTTGGGTGCCATGCAGTCTGTGCTCACTTTCTCTGTTTCTCTACTACAAAAATGATCAAAGCATGGAATTGCAACGAAGAATTTAATCCTTTGATTTTATAACTGTATAATTTTATCTAAATATTGTCATCGTTCTTTACTTAAACAAATTCATTAACTTCCAGTCCCCACATTCCTCATTTACATGTGGATCAAAATTTGTCATCAAAAGT
>JAQFZB010000042.1:0-56779 GCA_034695165.1 Desoria trispinata
ACTAATTTTGATTAAATAAATATGTATTGCTTATGTTTTTTCTTTGGTCGGGCTCCAATCAGTTGCACGCAGGTTTTAATTATGTAATAATTTAATGTTAATCGAGAATGTATAAAACGGAGGATGAAATTGTGACAACAAAATCATGTCAAAGTATATGTATATGAACCCGAGAAATATAAATAGTCATGAAAAACATTTTTGCATAAAAACATTTCGATACATGTTTGGAACTGGAACTGATTGATTTAATTTTTATTGTCAATTTAAATATATAAGATACAAAAAAATATCTCTACGTGACTAATTGTAATATTATGATTACTGACTAGCTGCGGGCGGCGAGTTCTTCTTGTTCTTCTTGAGTTTGTTCCTCTGCCTCTGCTTTCCAGCCTTTCTTTAATTTTCCAAATTCCTCCAAATACCTTGCAATATCAATTTTAAACTTTTCTCTGTCTCGTCCCTGATGTTGAATTCTTAGAATACAGCTAACGACAAAATCCGCTGGTGATTTATTGTGAACCCGTCGAGGAACTGTGTCTTGTAAAACTGATAAGAAGTTTTGTTCTAAATCATCAGTTGGCATATCAAGCTATGAATAAATTAAACAATTACAATAGAGTTCTTTAAATGTTTTAGAGAATTTTTGCTTTGAATACCTTTCCAATACAAAGTTCAAAAAAACCAAAATCTGGTTCTCGGTCATTTTTTTCAAGTTTAATTTTAACTCCGCTCTTTAAACGTTTCACTTCTGCAGAAAGATCCGTACTGATTGTTCTACTTTTTACAGTTGGGAATTTTTTCTTAATAATCCCTCTGATTGCTGTCAAATCTGGAACAACGGATGGATGTGCAACAATATATTCAAAGTCATTGCCATTAATCTCTCCTTCCTGTACAAATTATAAAAATTATTCAATTCACATCGGATATCATAACAGAAGTATGATGATTATTTTACTTGAATAGCTTTAATTATTTCACGACCGCCAGCAACATCAGCTCCAGATCTTAACACATCGGCAATATAATCAGTATCTTCCTTACAGAATGCTAAAACTGAAGGCCTTTCCATTCCAGCCAATGTAAAAGGAGATGGCATTTCGACAACCGAACGCCAACCATCTTGAAATCTATGAAAACAACATGTCTACTTTATAAACGATATCACAATTAAATATAATTCATTTTTCTTACTTATTTGGTCGACTTGGGTAGACAAGATCAATATTGACTTTCATCAAGACCGGTGAATCTGGAACATTGTACATTGTTGGATGATACAATTCCTTATAATTCTGAATAGCTTCCGCAAATGGATAACAAATGGTACGAAATCTTCTAGAGAAGAATACATCATCCACAGCTTCATTATAATGAGAATCATCAAAAGGTCTTTGCTTTACATAGGGCATTCTAGAAAATAGCACAATATTACAAACAATGTTTTCCATGATTAAAACCTTTACTAAAAGGTAACTCTTACTCCATTTGTTTCCTGACATTTTTAAACATGAATGTCTTCTTTGCAACCTCCTTCTTGACCTTTTTTCCTTCTTTCCGAGTTCTCGTACCTTTCCTAGCCGCAAATGATCTTGAAGGCACATTGAAAACAGACGTCTCTCTCTTTTCTAATTCGCTAAATAAACTCGTCCCATTATAGTGATGGTTATAATTCGCTGTAGCAGAGGTGGATAAACATTTAGCAGCGTCAATTTTGGAGAATTTTAATGAGAAAAAACCAGAATTAACACTTTGAGTTAATTTTAAAAAAGGTTGAAGTTGAATTGTGGCGTTCTTTAACATCTTTTGATGAGGGTATTACGGAACCGGAAGATCCACTCCAGTCTTTAGATAAATACTAATTCAACCCACTAACAACACATGAAGAAATGATGAGTTTGTAACAATAATAAATCAATAATTAATTACGTCTAATCCGAACTTCGAATAGTTATGTTATAGCTGCTTGCTGCTGAAAGGTCCCGGTCGGGTATTAAACACCTAGGAGCATGTATCAGTTATCCCCAGAGAGAGAAACGAGTGAAGAAAAACAGACCGTTAAATTATTTGAATAAAACGCCCGCGATTCCTCAATACCGTGTACTCTAAAAAACAGAAATCAAGAAAACTGTCATTTTGCATAACATAACCAACGTTCTTATCGCAATTTGTTAATTTTTAGTTTGTAAACTACCTTCCACTATTTAAATTAAATGGTGAACTGGTGATCTCAAGCCACAAGATGTTAATTTGAAGAAGTTGAACAATTTTTTCGAATTGGTACTCGAAAGCCTTCACTCGTCTAAAATTGTTCTTTCATTTTCTTTCTTTTTCTTCTTGGCTTTCCAGTTTCCCATAAATCCCACTAAATAAATTTACTATACTATTGGAATCTTCAAGTTCCCCTAAGAAAAAAGAAAGAGCAGGTCAGATTCGTAATAAGCATTAAGATCAAATTAATATACTGACTGAAAGGTAAGCAAGGGTTCTTATTTTTATCGGTAAACAAATTAAAAAT
Organism: Desoria trispinata; assembly: GCA_034695165.1. Lineage (NCBI taxonomy): Eukaryota > Metazoa > Arthropoda > Collembola > Entomobryomorpha > Isotomidae > Desoria > Desoria trispinata. Next base: position 2,522 of record JAQFZB010000042.1, read on the forward strand.
CGATGTTTAGCGTTTAACTTGATATGCCTCGTGTCCAGATTTTATTTCACTAAATGAATTGTTTATTATATTTTCCTGTATAGATATTTTAAAATGGCGGAAAACAATAATGTATTGAAGAAAAATCGGCAAAGACTTAGCCCAAGAAAGCATCCCTATATCAAAACCGGCCTTTCGACGACTTCGATGACACAACCAGCAGGACAGGCTGCAACGGGAACTCGATCACCACTTCGTAATATCCTAGGAGGGGCGAATGTAAATGTCAATGCAGCAGTTCCTAATACAAAAATTCCATTTCAAACAACCAAAATTGAAAAGCTGCCGTCCCCAATCAAACCTTCATTGTATTCCATTCTAAATGAAAATGAAAATGAAACAAGATTTTTCTCGCATTTTGATGGACCTTCGATATTTCCTAATTCATTATTTAAAACCAATGCAACTACAAAATCAAATCCAAAACAAGAGAACATCTTACGCGTACCACTTCCATTAACACATTCTACGGCAATTCCATATAGTACTGTGTCCGCCACTGTCACAAAAATCTACACGGATGAAAATGGAAGTCCTCAAGATCTCGAAAATACAGATCCACTTTCACTGCCACCGATAACAAAACCAGCGTTCGGTGTTATTGGAGAAAACAGGCGATCGCTATCACAGAGTTTTATTCCTGTAGAAAAGTCATGTATCATTGGGGGCAATGAAATCCATGCCAGTGACACTTCAGCAGAATTTGATAGTTCCGATCTAATGAATCTGTCATCATCAAGTCTTCAATCTGTTACAACTGGTGTCTTGGGACAGGTAAATCTCATAAATCCACATACCAAAGAAAAGAAAATCGGAGAAAACATTTTAAAACTTTGTTTTACAGCTTCAACCCAGAAGTTTGAACTCAAGCTTTTCGGAACAATTTGAATCGCGATTGGGTATACATTCGGAGGGACCTGCCTCTGCAGCAACACATTCTCAACGCAAACCATTTGGTGAAATAACTGTAAATGGACGATCGATACTAAGCGAAAGGGTTACTCCAATTTTGGACACTTCTGAATATTCAATGGACATATTAAAATCATGGGGAGAACTAGAAAGATACCACAGAGTCAAATTTAATTACATGGAAAGACAGTCAGAGATATCACATAAAATGAGGACAATTCTCATTGACTGGATTGCGGAAGTGGCTAATGAATACGAAATGGGACCAGAAACTTTACATTTGGCTGTTAATTATCTTGACAGGTTGGCTTTTCTTGAATATTTGTCGTAGTTTGGTTTCTTTATATTATTATTATAATTTTTTGTCAGATTCCTATCTATAATGAACGTTGAGCGGACGAAACTGCAACTTGTGGGTACAACTTCTTTATTAATTGCTGCAAAGTTTGAAGAAATGAATCCACCCGAAACAGCGGATTATTCGTACGTTACTGATGCAGCATATACAATAGAGCAGGTAAATTCAACAATAAAGTAGATCAATATTCTCTTGTCCGTCCATATCATTATTAATTGTATCTCTTCTTTCAACATAGATTTTGAAAATGGAGAAAACGATTCTTACGGCCTTAGAGTTTGATTTGATGATTCCAACGGCACTTGATTTTGCTTTGTCATATTGCTCAATACTAAGACTTGGTGATCCTATCACTTCCCTTGCAATGTATCTCGTAGAGTTGTCTCTCATGGAGGGAGACATTTATTTGAAGTTTTTGCCATCAGTAATTGCAGGAGCTGCGGTTTCATTAGGAAGATATACATTCACCGTAAGTTATCATACTGTAGTAAAATGTAATTTGAATATTATGTAAAAGAACAAAAAAACAATTTGTATTTTATGTAGAATGTTTATTGGGATGATAAAATCAAAGAACTATGTATCCATCGCCGAAAAACAATTAATGCTTGTCTCAAAGAACTACAAAAAAGTTTCTTCAATGCGTCCAGTCGAAGTCAAACCACAATTTATGAAAAATATCAAGCCGTAAGGTACTGTCAAGTATCAATGGCATTTATTCCCGACAATGGACCATGGAATGAGGAAGACACTCGTCAACAAAAAGACTAAACAATTTCCACTTGTTCAAAAGCAAGAACGCTTATCAATTAATTGTGCATTTGTGTTTTTTTTACCATTTCAAGTGCATGTGTGAAGCAGGGATCCATACATCTAATCTATTTTTTACGTTTTGCTACTGTATACAAATACTGATATTGATTTTTGTACCAATAATTAAAAATTTTAAAAATTATTTAAGCCATGACTGTTGATAGTTATTAATTGTGTACGTTAAATATTTTTGTTTAAGAGTTAGAAAGCTTCAAAAAAACGTTTTATGATTTTTGTACTAATTAAATGAATCCGTTCGATCACGACATGACTTTTGTATTGTATGGTGTTGATCGTGTATTGTTGTATGTATTACATTACATACATGGTATAATTAAATTATATGAAATGCCAAAATTCAGAAAAAACCAATAAACTTATGCAAATTCAACCAACAAAAGATAGTAATTCTTGGCATAAACCAAATCAATGGGTTTATTCATTTTTATCACATTTTGAGATTTTTTTGTACAATTTTGGCATAAAAACCGATCGGACGTTCTGACGATGATATAATGGAAAACAATTTTGAACAATGTATGTATCAAACTAATAGGACTCCAGATTTTCAAACCCTGGACTAAACTAAATCAAAAATGTCCATTGCCTTGCATTAATCATTTCTTACGTTAATTGTGTGATCAACTGTAACAAATCAATTTTAATATTTTAAACCAATTAATACTAATACCGATGCCGATAACATATTTCGAATCATATCTAAATTTAAAATACAATCAAGAATCAAATGAAAAAATTTGCAAAATAACTAAACCAGGACGAATTTAGAATTTGTTGGATCAACATCAACACAATACGTAATAATTAAACAGTTCTAATAAGTGATTTCTCTGGGAATCGAGTGTGCATAAAAAAGATCTTTTTGCATATTTTGAACCCAGGAGGACAAAAAATACTCTGAAATATAAAATCTTCTAAATATAATTAATTATACATTAGCATATCTCTTGTATAGTTAGAATAATAATAATGCAAGGTGGCAACTGCCATGATTTACTTATTAAAGTCACTTGATTGAATTGAAATACCTCTTCTATTATAAATGAATACATGGGTAGTCTGCATACCAGCCAATAATATTCGTCTTTGAAACAATGTCAATATCTCAGTAACAAGAAGCTCATATCAAAATGTTTTGACTTTGATTCAATAATGGCATAGTAGTATTACATAATCACTGCTGGAAATATCCAAGCCATGCATAGCATAATTTTCCTTGTAAATTATAACTAAAGATTCAACTAAAGATTCAAGAAAGATGGAATTTTAACAAAATAATACAACTTTATTCCTACGTAGACAAAGACAAAAAAAGTACCATCCGCACATAACAAAAAAAGAAAAAAATCCTGATTTTAAAAGAAAACAAATTTGAAAAAAAACACGACATTTGTGCTAAATGACAATCAAAATCAACTATAAATTAACAATAGATTAATAATAATAACAACAAAATTGAGTCAATCCTTTATAAATTGGTATTGAACTCATCAGAGAATTGGTTCCCTTAATAGCTAGAGTTCCATATAATAATACATTATTTTTTATGTTTCTTATCCGTTAGATAGGAATAGAAGATTTTCTTTTAGCAAACTAGTAATCTTACAAGTCTTGAATCGTCAAATTTTAACAGGTTTACTGGACTCTAACATTTCCAGTTATGTTTTTTAGATTACGTCATATAAGTTGAATTTGATAAGGACGATAGACTTTTTTCTTAAATATCTATTTGAAACTTATAAAGAAAAGGCTGGTTGTACTGGAGCGCTTGATTAGTCAGTTACAAGTCCATCTCGAACTGCTCCGAATCGTGATTTTGAGCAGCATCTATAGTTTTAGGAGACAGAAAGAAAACATTGAATAAGATATGCATTTCTTATTTTCAAACCACAATAATGTTTTTTATTTTGTTGTTTATTCTCGTACCACCGTTTGGAGATCCGGGCTTGCGATCAACAGCTTTAGTATTTTGGATGTTGTTGTTGTCAAAGCATAGACCTGACTGTTTGATTGGAGATAATCCACTCACTCCAGGGATGAATTGAATGTTCTTTGGAGGCGTCTTTGCCATTGGAGAGTTTTTCAGTTGCATTAAAAAGTTTCTTTCGTAAACGATGCGAGTACCTGCAATTAAAAAATTATAAATATTAAGTAAAAGGTCATTTTATAAACATTTCATTTCTCAGCTTATCATATTATTCTGTAATTGAAGATAATGGACATGAACCAGAGTAACCCTTTGGAATGACTAGTCTGGAATTTCACATGAGGATACTTTTTCTACTGCTATGCATCTGATAATGATCGTTTCCCATCTCTAAATGCTAAAAAGCAATTGCAATTGCTAAATGATTCAAGTGCTTTTCAATTACACTCTGTACATTTTCATTTAAGATATTTAAAAGCATATCTCCTCCGTCAGTGTACATAATATTCTAGTTTCACATCTGTTTACTTTAGTTTAATACAAATACAACAAGCAGCCAGCAGCCGTGTGCAAGTAAAACGGTCATTGACAGACAGACAATTTCGGGATTTAATATGATTTATAGTACATGATACTAATGAAAAAATGACACTGCTAATATACAGCTATTTACAAGTCATGTGCTAAAAGTGATAAAACGGTATAATGTTACAATTTGAATTAAATCCCAAATGGAAATATGAGACTATTAAAGAAATTCAAGATTTAAGAAGAAAAATATAAAAATACGCTTTAAAATAAATTCCCATGATAAATTAAAGGCTATAAAATAAAGTGAAAGAAATGATTTATATTTGTAACATGATTCAATTTTTAAAGTAACATAAATATTTATTCAATCTTATCGTCAGCAAAGCGTTATTGCATTGCAGAAATGTAGAACTGGTGATTAATTTAATTTAATACTCATGTGAAATGTAATTACAATTTTCTGTTTATCCCTTCAGAAAATATTCCAGATCCTCATATTCCTAACCTAACATAGATAAAATGCTCAACAATCCAAAAGTCATTGTTTTCAGTTGATGAAACAGAAACATCATTGTCAATGTCATCGAGAACGAAAGAATGAAAATTCTAGATTCCAATAATTCCAGGCATCTATTATAGATCTATGAATTAAACAAAGGATAATAAAACTCAATATGTCAGATAATGGGAATTTTATGAACAGAATAACTAAAAATATCTATGACATGACAAGTAAAAGTGTAGTTTCCTATTCACTGGCTTTCAGATGAGTTTTAATAATAAATATGTATTTCTACACCAAATATGATAATATTATCCATAAAAAGCATCCTGGATAAATTATCAATAATCATCTAAAAATAGAAATATCCGTTAGCTATTGTTAGCAGTATCTTTAATCTCAACATTGAAATTTATTGAAAACATTATTACGAAAGACTTTTAATTTTCAAAAACTAAAAACATGACTGGACTGGGTCAAGTGAAACCTTGTAAATAGTATTTACTACATCGTAGTAGTAAATCTGGTAGATCATTAGAAACAGAGTTGACATATTATATTAATTAATGTTCTTGACCACCTTGGGAAGAATGAAAAACATAAAATGAATCTCCAGCCAGTTGATCGGCCTCATATCCAGTTCAGCTAATTTTTTTATCCAGCAAACAAATCAAAATAGCCAATTTACACTCCAACACTGTACTAAACACTAAAGACGTAACTAAAGATGCAAAAGAAAGACGTAAGAATAAGAAAATATATAATTATACCATGCTCAGTAATGTCTGTAAATGAGTTGTGATAATTTATGCAAAGCACATCATATTTGTTCCTTTACTTCATTATGAGTATTTATATTTGCATTATAATAAATTTTAATTAAAGCCAAAACTTAATGCGCAATAATGAAATGTATTCTCAATCCTCCTCATTATCAAATTTCTCCAGATCTCTAAACTGCCTTTAAAATTAACAGATTGCAGATTTCTACTCTCAAGTTTTATAACTTTTACAGTACTTCTTATAGCATACGTAAACATTAGACATAAATATTTTCTCTTATGGGAATTACATATTATATTTTATACATCCGAGAATGCTAAAAAATCTTTAAATTTTCTCACGGTCTAAAACTCTTATGCAATTTCCTACAACATTAAATAATCTTATTAATAAAAAGGAAGCAGATTCCAGCAAGTCCAAAGGTATATCATAATAATTGACACACTTTTTCCTGTCATTAATAAACTGCGTTTCTAAAACTAAAACATCTGAATAAGATAATGTTTATTAGTTTATTTCTGTTAATGTTAATTCTCAACATGCAAAAAATAAAAAAAATACCAGAACGGGCAGGGACAATCGTAAATTATCGTATACATGTTTAAGCATGATATTATGATATAATCCCTCTTAAAAAATACTAACCTAACCAACATTTACATTTATTCACAACGCAAAACTCAACTTTATATTAAATGTGAATCATGCAAAAAACGAAACAAGTGCAAGAACAGCTGGAGAACAGAATAGTGCTGGAAAATTCAATGAATTATACCTAGACAAAGGAGAAAACGAAAAATACAAAATACATTTTGTTCTTGTTACACATCTTGTAATTCACTATTTTATTACGACTCAAACTCATAACAAAAGAGTCATAAAAAATAACTCGTTCGTAACAAATTGCATTGCATTTAGCTTTTGCATATAACTTTGACCGACATTCACATTTATATGAAAATTTTAGTTAATTGAAATTACCTCTGATTCATGGCATGACACGAGGTGTCCAATATTTTAATTAATACATTAGATTATAATCAAGAATCAGATAGTATATGAAATGAGACGTGTTGTAAGTGAAATAGCTAGGTACATTAGTCTACTTTTAATTTATTGGTAAATAGAAAACAACAGACGCATGCAAATCTATTAATTACTTTTAATAACAACTTTGTCGTCTCTCCGATTAATTTAATAGGCTTGTCCACCTCGCTTTTCAATCAAAACAAAATTTAGCTTGTCTTTCTGTATCATATCCTCATATTTAAGAACATTGTCACAACTCTTTAACAAAATACAAAGTACAAAATGAAGGTAGTTATTATAAGAGAAGACCCTTCGGAAATAAGAATTTCAATTCTTAAACATGTACCTAATAAAATACTCTAATAAATACCTTTTTTACGAGGACATTAAATCAATTGAATTTATTAAACAATAAAACAATTTACAACAATAATCAATGATCCCTCTCTATTATTATAGAACAATTAATATCAATAAATATTGTTTCAAATACCAGGAAGAAAATCTGTACTCAAGTACTCATACTATCACTATACATTTTAAAAACTTGTAAAAATAACCGGGTATTATTTATAGACTTTAAATATAAACATTACAATTAAAACTAAACGACCAGTGAAACATTTTGTAACAGACAACATTAGATTTCTAACGACGCAAAATATCTTGGTTTGCTTATCATCACTTCCTTTCCTCTTCCTCCACAAGATAAGAATTTCAAGCATATAACATATCCTAATTTCACTCAACAACATAACACTAGCAGCCTGAAACTAAAACTAAAATCCTAAAGTCAACCTTGAATAATTGAAACAAAAATAAAAATCGAAAAACAATAATATGAATACGAACGGACTAAACTGTTTTTGTCTGGGGATAACTACTGATGTGAGGACTTGATAAAACGAGCAGCGTCAAAACATAGGATCATACGACTTGAATACAATGAGAAAGAAACATTTTGCGTAGCTGGAATTTGTTGTTAACAGATATCTTCTTGGCTAGTGATTGATGATTAGATTAAATTATATAAACCAATGAAAATAAAATGTCCATATGAAAGTAGGCCAAATGGGTATCACCATTTTAACATCACCGTCATCCTCATCATTACCATTACGTTCTATTACAATTTACATAACACAAAATTAAGGAAGGACATTCATTTCAACATCGTAAAGAAACCCAAGAGCAAAACCCTCCCAACTTTACTTTTTCAGGTTCCTTTTAATACTAGTACTACGAGGTTTGACTACTAAAATGCTAACCCCATCAGTCCAAATAAAAAACACCTAAAAAAAACTTAAACTCGTGTTTTGCACTTTTGCGTAGTTTCTCACATCAGATGAGACGAGATCTGATATCCACACATAATACATATCTACATCATTATCATAATCCAGAACCACGTTTAAAATACAAAAAGCAATAGTCCATCGCCCATCTACCCAGAAGGACAGAAAGAGTTCATTTCAATTTCATACGGCTTAATTAAAGCCACTAATTAATTTGCAAAGCTCATAAAGAATAGTAGATGATGTCCAAATATAATTAACCTTCTACTGGAATGCTTACTATCTGATTTCTGGGTGAACTGAACTGAAATAGCAATGATTTTTATTTTACTGACCCATTCCTCCTGTTGCACCATATAAAATAAATCCACAGTAGCACATTATAATTATAAACTATTCTAATTCTAATCTTCATAACTAAAACTAAAGCTCTTTTATTCTGCCAGACAGAGAAATGTATTTTTTTCTGCCAAAATCTTTTGCACGTAAAACCGCGACTGGTTACTTTGTAATGACCTTCATCATTATGTAGTCAATAGTCGACATTTGTGACGCGTCACGTCTGACTTTGTGATAAGTTTAATGTTAAATGCACATTTTCTCAAGATCATCAGCACAGCCAAAAAGAGAATATAGTTGTGTGATACATCTTATCTTAAATTCTTAAATGAACCGAACCTCACCAAATACACTTTCCATTATCATATTATTATACGCAGTTGTCGTTTTCTTGTCCCATCTACTACATCTACGTGTGTATAGCTAAGCTAGCTAAGCGTGGGATGATTTTAATGGCTTCTTTATACTTTACGATACTCACAAACGCATAATATTTTCATTCAATTCAATGCAAATATAAATTAAATTTAGACCAGTCAAATTCAACCTTGTCAATGAAATACTAGTTTTTATTTTTATAAAATTTTACAAACTCCCAAGTTTTACCAAGAATACCTTTACGTAGGTCAGGGGCGTGTTAATTTATATGGAACTAGTTCTACCAGTCTATTTTTATGGTCAATAAAATAAATAATCTTGAAATAAAATAAAAATCAACTAAACTAAAGCATCTCCATCGGAAAATAGTCAGAGTCAGCTTATACTTCTATATGGAGTCATCAAAGCAACATTACGAATTGCAGAAAGAAGAAAAGAAATAAATAAAATGTTATCCAGACATAGCCAAAGCCAGATATGTAAATACAGAGGTGGCCTTCACGTTCACTTCGATATGCATGAAAACAGACTTCTAATCAAACACTTTAGTACTATTATGTGTAGTATGCAATGCAACATCAATTCTCAATTGCAACCAAACCAAATTATTTCCCTACAATAGAATTATGAGCTGAGCTAGAGTAAAAGTAAAGAATAAAATCCGTGATTTGTTCCATTATAATTATTTAAAAATATTCCATAATAATATTGCCAACACAATCTTCAAGCAGATGAATCCAATATCCAATCCAGAGAGGGATGACATGGCATAAAGGAAAGTAAACAGATTACTCAACTCTTGCAACAACAAAAATTATCACCTTCTGATATCATTCAATTTTAAATTCGTGTAAAAATTCTTATCAGAAGTCGGATGATAATAAGTGATGATTGGCAATTGGCAACAAACAACAACACTTTAGAACTGATCCCCATTAATTACCCTCTCTATATGCTTAAATGGATAAATATATCAAAACTGTTTTTTAATTTATAATCAATAATAGTAGAAATTATCTCATATCATCGAACTGCATTAGAAATTAATAATTTTCATGTCAAGGATCTATTAATTAATCAATAGTTTTTTTAAACTTTAATTTCCAGCCTACAGTTCCTTTACATATAAATAGTTATTAAAGGAAAGGATCAATGATACGATGTGACTTTGACATGATTTATTTTATACACCGATAAGCAAACACTTATTACTTACCAAATTCATGATTCTTGAACTTTAACCCCGAAAAGGTCACATTTATACTTAAACTACTATCCATCATGATCCTCAATAGTAATAGCTTATAGCCAACAAAATCACAATAAAAACTTCCCAGCCAGCAGAGTCAAACAAAGTAAAGTATGACGCCAGTAAAGAAAAGATCGCTAACGCTAACACATAACAAAAATATCCATTAAATCTCTCTTTAATCAATCTTTTCAGAGTTGTTTATTTATTTGAAAAATCCACCACCACATATAACAAAAATCAAAAAGCCAAAAAAAACCCACCGTTTTCCCCCAACAGCCAAAGATCGACTACCGCAATTGAATTATGCTTTTATAAATTAAAAGGTAAAAGTTTTGATCATTTGCCACATTTGTTAAAAAAAGAACTGTAGTTCCAGTAAAAGAAAAGCGTAAAGAGGTTGTTCCCCGAACTCAAAGAAACTAAGGTTAAGATTGACGTTGTTACATTTTAATATCTCCACATAATAGTACTTAACTACTGTATGACTAAATGACTACATATAATACATGGGAAGAAGATGAGATGTCAGCATAAAACAATTTAAAAGTTTTAAAACTCCTAGAAATCTCTATTAATTACATAGAGAAGTGAATAATGACTTGGAGAAAAGAGTCAAGGAGTCTGTTTCGACTAATAGATGATGATTTGCCCTTGACTTTGCCACCGACAACCTTTTCTACGTTTCTTCTCAGAATCTTAAATATAGACCAGACACGTTTAACATCATCTTTAACATCTTGAAATACGAAATAAGAAACTCTTCCATAAGAAGAGCATGAAACTTTTAGAAATTAAAAGTACCAAGTACTGTACTACACACGGGTAAAGTAAAACGGGCATTTCAGTTTTATATGAGCACAAAGATTTTATCATGTCATGCACTTAGTACATGATAGTCCTCCATGATGACTGATGCCAATAATGAACATATCAAGTAAAACTCAGAAAATGAACTTGAAATCCATTTCAACCGAATCGGATCGCAATCGGATATATATCATATGAATGAAGAGGGAGGCATTTGTAATCTCATTTACGTCACATGAATCTAAATTAAACATGATAAATTACAAAAGTGCAAAGTGCAATGCAAACAACCAATAAATAATAAATAACAAAGGTGTATTTATAGTTTTGCAAAAAAAATTGCGTTGCATCTTCCAAGAAGTGCATCATCAGTCAATATATATTTTTTATGGACAAAAGACAAGATAAAACTGACATGCTATTTGATACTGGAACTGGATATAAATCCACACCACACTGATTCTGCATCTATACCATGTAACAATATTGTAAATTAAATGACATGTCTAAAATCCATTTACTCGTAATTTTCCTCGTTCTTTTATGCAAATCATGTTGTATCTCGTATCATTATCATTTGAATTTAAATATGGAACATGGATCTAACAAATTCGCAATTTACTACTCGCCGATTTGACTTTGCCGAGGGGCATAAAATAAATCCAAGATGATCAAACCTCTTGGAGTGGGGTATGGCAGATTTATCCATTTATCTTGACTAGTTCAAGTGTTATGTTATTAGTAAATATTTTAGTCAAGGGGTTTAAAACTTGAACATCTTCTTAAACCTAACCCACCCCGTTCTTCTACTTGTAATGCTGGATTCCTTAATATTTATGCAGAAGAAGAACAGAATGAATACAAGAAATGTTATCCCACCATCACCATCCCAACAACCTTCTCTTATAAGTCATTTTTTGCTAATTAATTGCTCATATCATGTGCAACTTTATCCAGCCAACATCAGCTCTGGAGAAGTAAGTGACCTTCAAAATTAATAAGTCGGTCATGTCATTCTCAGAGGAGAACAAAAACTCAAAACTCAATATTATTATTACATAAAATTAAAATATATCATACTTCAGTTCAATATCCAATCCACTTGAGACTAAAACTTAAAGCGTATTGAATTCCCTGCTCATATGAAATCCGATTATCATAAAACAGAAGTAGAAGAATTGCGTTGCGAATGTGCAATACATTCTATTGTATCTATTGCGATGAAACGTGTTGGTAAAACAAGATTAAAAGAATATTTAAAATTGCGATGCAATTTCAATTCCAGAGTAATCTAAGCCAACAACGCACAGAGCAGAAGATAATATGCCAATGCCATGCCAAAATGCTAAAAAATAAGGTATAGTCACAGTCATATATAGTATCAAAAATAGAAAACCGGTTTACTTTACATTTACATGCTTGCTTATTTTACCTATTCTTATTTCTTCTGCTATCATCATAATCGGTTCGGGTATAGAAAATAATTAAATGTTCAAAGTTTCAACCGAATCAACTATTTTAAGTTAAAATTATATTCATTTTGTAATATAATGTAATATGTAGGTAATTTCGGGATCAAATCGTAGAAACCTAATTCAAAGAACATAAGACGACACAATAAAATAAACGATCTAAAAAATCTAAATGTAACTTTGAAACGTGGACTTTGGAAGCTTAGTTTTTCTTAACTTTTTTTAACAACAAGAAAAGCAAAGTACATAGTATCAGGTTATTCACTTTACAAACTAAACTCCCAACAATCTATAAATATTGGCACTTGGCACAACACGTGTTAATCCATAAAGCATTATGGCGATGGCTAAAGTATATACAAACACAAACATAGGAGATGATGAAACTAAAGGTTTTAAAATCTCCCTTAAAAACGTAAAAATCATTTCTCACGTAATTTTCCCCAAGAATAAACATAAACGACGACACGACTAAAGGCCTTCAAGTCTGTTAAAGAAGGTTTTCTAGGAATCTCTGTCACAATTTATCTCTTACTTACAGAATTAGATCATTTGCTATAGATAAAAAAACATATACCGAGGATATATAAAAATAAAAATACAAACACGTTTGAGGTGAAAAAAACTTTACGATTTAATTGACTACTGACTGTCACTATGAGTGTGAGTGTGAGTAGGTAAAATTCCAGAATTCTTAGTATTCTAAAAAATTATCATTTTTAGAGTTTACGAGACGTCAAGTTCGAAGAACCTCGGGGAGGTCAATTAAGACTATTTTCGTTTTTCATTGTTCAAAAGTCAAGCTTTTTTTATCTTTTTTTTAACTTTTCATATCTATTAATAACCGTTTTTGACAGTTCTCTCATGGAACCAACGTAAGTTTATGATTTATACCTACAGAAGTAAATGGAAATAGACATTAACATTAACGTCATGTTTAATCTCATATCACATATGTATTATCTACCCATTTATTCGGCTACTAACTCTAGATGATAATTCCAATTCGACCTCCATTTAATATTTAGAATATTTCCATTTAATATTTTAATATTAATCCAATAGAAGCCAAAGAAAGTTAGGCATGTATATAAATGTATGGAGAGAGAAGAGAATAAAGATTATTTGGACCATTATCTTTTCTGAAGGTAATCCGGTGTTCCAGGAATTTGACAGTTTTTAAACTTAAATTATAGATGAAGATTGAAGATGGAAAAGGGATATTGCAAAATAAATGTATTCAATAATTCCAATTTTCTTCCGTGTCCCTCTGCTTGAATTTTATATACGAATAAAATACATTCTTGAGAATATTATCATTATGAGAGAGATAAAAGAATGACTGAAAGTCTTACAAATTTTGAAATTTTATCGTATTCATCATCTTCAATCTTTATCATCATCATGAAAGCTTTGATTTGATGTTTTGCATTTCTTTCTATTCTCTGTACTGTCTGTCTGTCTGGATAGAAATTTCCAGCAACAGGCAGAGATGGAAATTTATCGAATTATTTATTTGCTCAGACTGGGAGATGATAACGATTAGTATTATGTACAGTGCAGTACCAGTCTGTCTGCTGCAATGTCCGAAAACGTGAAAAAGAACAAAGGAACGAACAGGGAACCGAGCAGTAACTGCGTAGTTTCTTTATATACAAAAAGGCATCATTCCGAATTTCAGATCTTTGAAAAAGCATTGAAATTGAACAGTGACATTTTATGACCGACGCCTATTCATATGAACATATACTAAAAGATATAACTGAAATTTGAATAACATCTCGAGACATTCAACATCAACAATAAAATGTTTACCTACATTGCGTCATACTTTTTTGTATTTGTTATTCGTGTTCTCACAAAACTAAACATCAAAACAAATGACACGACGACGACATACTTAAAGAAAACTAATAAGCAATAGATGAGATGAATTAAGGACATAAACAAGAAGGAATGTTGAAAATAATATTTTGAAATTTAAAACCACTAATAAATGCGTAGTTATGAGCCGAAAAATAATTAAAAATTAACTAAAAAATGTAATATTATGTAATACGATGAAACCGAAACAAATTCACAATCAGTTCACACCACTACTTTAACGCTTCAACCGCAACGTTATCGTCGCCATCGCCATATTCTTCGCAATAAGTCAGACTGAAAAAAATGCGTTTTATGCGTTGGGTTCTTTGCTGTCTTAGCCTTAGCCGATCGATCCTAATTAATGAAACTTAACTAATAATTAAATAAAAAAGAACTTACCCCCAGGGGTAGTAGAGTAAATAGTGCCACCAGGAGTGGTTGAGTAATCATTGGGAAGTTGACTTGCACTATTGATGATCATCCTCCTTGAAGGAATCGCCTGACTTTGGGTGACCTGACGAGCGACGGGACTTGCACTCATGATTAATTCCTTTAATGAGCTTTTGTCTTATTGAACTAACAGTCTTCTTCTACTAAACAGTAGTTAATTAATGTGTTTTGTAATTAATTATTTTAATAGAACAGCGAGAGGAAGGTAGTAGTGATGAACACAAGAAGATGAGAGTGAATGAATCTCCAGGCAGAGAGAAGAAGAACAGAGAGGAGCAACAACACGAGACAATCACACACTAACAGACTACAACATAGCTCCCTATCCTTATATCATACAAACAAAGTAAACCAACAACGCAATGAAATCCACGTTGGCTAAATGCGAAGTATCCATATGCCCAGCTACTACTGTGAAAAGGGTTAACTTATAACACTACTGACACTACTATGACGCAAAATCCTAAACCTCTAAACTTGGCCAACAGCCAATCAATCAGCAGAGATTCAACTCAACTAAAATAGACAAAGAGATGCTCTCATTTAAAACACCTATCTAGTATATGAATCACATCACACTTCAACCAACCCTCCCCCTGGAAATTCAAGTTTTATTAGAAATTTTTAATACAAGCAAGTTTCATTTAGATAATTCTTCAAGTATGATAAAAGTCTTAATAATATAACAAGCATTGTTAAATGTCCATGGTATGGTAAAGATTTAAGTTGAGGGTTTTACAAGAATTTCACTTTCTTTGATTACAATTTCAATTTGTAAATGCAACAACTCCGTCTATAATTTTAATCTAATTTTAATTATGTTAACAATTGTCTAGAAAACTAATACAAATAGGTATGAAGATTTTGATATTTATATTTATACCTAAATATTTGTTGTAGTAACCTTGTTTAGACAGACGATTTAGATAATTTTATAGTTAGTCGTATCAATGTCGTAAATGATCTTCAATTTCCGGTTGCATGGTTATGGTGAAGAGATTGAGGATTGAGCACCAGATACAGATTGTTGTTGTACATAAATTGAAAGATATCGCGTGGTAGTTTAGATCTTAAGGTACTCCTTTGGTAATCAACAATTTATGAATTTTTACAAGAATTTTTAAAGCTAAATATCATTAGATTGAATGTGAGCTACTACTATACCTACATATTTACAAATTGAACCGGGATAAAGATAATTGTCTTAGTCTTAATTGAAAATTAAGACAATTAAAATGTAAAATCAGAAATAAAACATCAACTATGAAATATGGCGTGTGACATGGCCTCTAATAAACAAACATTTTCAGTCTAGCATACTTGAATAATATAACAAAAATTATGGAAGCAGTGAAATTAGAAAGAAGCCTTAGTGTTTTAAATTGTAATGCAGTTTGTTACACATAATTTGGAAAACCCTTCAATGATAAAATATTTTAAAGACAATACACTGCAATTTGGTAAACTATGATAGGTAATATTTATGGAGCTGATCTTAACAATCCATCGATGGCAGTGATAACTTCGTCACATCGCGGACTAGTTCCCTTGTAATTGGAAGGAGGTGGGCCGACCATTTTAACCAATCCTGGTGCCTAATTAATTTATAAGTAATCATTAGTAATCGGTAATCATGGTATAAATAAACTTCTCTTAATTGACCTCGGATCGTGCCAATTGACAACATCGCAGTAACGACTTTAGTCCTCGCCACATTAATGGTTCTGGAGGCTTTTCTGATAGAAATTGTAGTAACGCCATTGCCAGCTCCACTGCTACGTCATCAAATACCTAAATATATAAAACAACATTTTAATTATCAATTAACAAAATATTTTATGCAGTTTAAACCAGAAGCTAAGTTAATATCACATCAAACTGAAAAGCGCTTAATGTCATTAATGTTAAATGGAAGCAATTCTTAATTATCACACCTTAGACTTGGATTTCGCCGGGAGGATAGACCTCACCAATGATGTTTCACCAAGACGCTTGTGAGAAAACAAAACAATTTTGTTAACATTAATTATGGGTAGTGTAAATGACTATTAATTTCAAATATTATTCAGTACAGGTCAGTGGAAAATCAATCTCGACAGTTCACTTCCAAAACCAAACAAATATTATAAATAAGCCATTGTGATTGTGTTTCTTTCTTTGATTTGCATTAAACAATAATGTCGAGTAAGGTATACATGAATAGACGACATAAGTACAGATGTTGTTGAACAGGAAATCAAATTCACAAGTTAATCCATGTAAACAAAGTGTACAATTCCTATGGCCTTAAGTTGTTTCTCATATTATAATTAGTGTCAGTGTTCTTGGCTTATGAATGAAGTGTAGAAATGATTCACTGACCGCAGTTTTTACCTCCTTTGAGACCATATTGTAAATAAGAGCGGACCCAACATCTTTACATTCTTTTGACAAAAGAGCATGAACGCCAACCTTTGTGGTAACACGGATATTTGAAGTTTGGCTTTTGCCGTCCATATCCCATTCAGAGATGTATCTGTATGTATTATTAGAAATATTAGAAGATTGATGCAGTAAAGTTTAGTAACAATGAGTTCTTAACGTACAGTAGCCATTCAGAAGTGGAGATGTTTTCAAAAAGATTGCATAACAATAATGCAACACCCTCTTGACACCCTGGGGACATTTGATCGATATTATTGGCGTATCGCATAATAATATGATCTTTCCTGTCTTGATGTAGAACTAAAATGACGTCATCCTTCGTAACCTACGAATTTTAAATTTTCCTACATTAAAACGAAAAACTTAATTTTAATTTCAAACTTACAGCAAGCCAAGCTAAAACTTTAAGACAATATATCCGGCTGTCATCGGAAATTCCAGGTTCTCCACCCAGAAGAATGCGAGCTAATATTTCAATTTAAATATTAGCTCCTAATAAAACATCGCCATTTGCCATAATGTACGATAGAATATTGTATAGTACCAATTAATCCCAGGAAATCGTCAGATAAAACCCAAGAACCTTCATCTCCAACTGAGTATTCACGAAGCTCCTTTAGACATCTCATTTCTTCTTCATTTAATTCAACTTTGCATAGGGACTTTTCCAGTTCATCAAGTAATTCGTCGATTGATGTGCAAATATCTCTGTGCGTATAAATAATGTCAAATAGCAATTATTACTAATGATCATGTGATAAATGATAAATGTTACGATATTTCGATAAATCTACCTGAACACAATTGGTGGTTCGCGATTTTTCTTTTTCTCTTCCCTTTCACGACGTTCCTCTTCTTCTACTTCTGCTACCATATCTCGGCGTTTTACAGCTCTTGGAGGAGGTGTTCCTTCATCTGATGAATCTCCCATTGTTTTATTTAATCCCGTCACTTGTAAAACTCCGTCGCGAATGAAATTTTCCAATGGATTAGGGTCGTATCCACCTCTTTGTCTTAGAAGTGATTGATCGTAAAATTGTTTTAACAGTCTTCCAATGGGTCTAAAAATAAATAAATTGTCAAATAATAACATTTTCAACAATATATGTATTCAAAGCAAAATTATAAACTTACGTATTGAGAACCGTATCCGGTAAATTTAGTATGTACTCTGGTATATTTTGTCCACAAAGGAAATTGGATAATTCCTCACTAAAATGATTGCAATTTCGATTAAATAAATCGTAGTTGGATCCCTTAAAGGTAGAATCTCCTAGTTGTTGAAGATGAAGTTGAAAAAGTTCTTCTGTAATTTCAGTTGTACCGATGGGATGTATATGCGTTGGTCTTCCCAAAACAGTTCCACACTATGTCAAATATTTAAAAAAAAATGCTTTAGAATAAGTCCTTGCACTGGTACTAGAAATGTTACAAAAGCATATCGCATTTAACAGCACTTTCTTCTTAGATCCTCTGTTACCTTTTGAAATCCCTAAATTGTCAAATCTATAATGATTTATCTGGAATTTCCAAACCAGTCCTCAAAAAAAGCACTTAGCAAATAGTAGATAAGGAAATAGCAAAAACACTTGACCATAAACTCGTACAAGCGTTCAATCAAAATACTCATTGGCAAAAATCAAACCGGAAGATTGTCTCCAAGCCCCTTGCTTTAGCTTGCCTAAATGTTTGGCAAACCCCCATGAAAAAGGAATCACAAAAAATACCGTCTCCTTTATAGATATATGCCTACCGTGATCTCATTTGTTGTGCATACGAAATTCAACGATTACTGATCAGGTATATGTATAGCTAACATAAGGTTTACAAAGACGTCCATTTACTTTTAAATGGAAATACTAATTACTTTAAAAGAAAAAAGAACAAGTGCACACATTGACAGATTTACCTCCTTGGTAAAATGGTAAGACGTCACCTACTACCAGGGCCAGAGGACTAGCCAGTAAACAAGGATTGACGAAGAAGAGGTGTAGGATAAATTTAATAACTTTAAGTAGCAAGTGAAACTAGTGAAAGTGCAAAGAACTATCGCTTTGGTATATATACCTATAAGTTATATAAGAGGATTGATAGACTCAATATCTCTAAAAGACCATGCAGCCATCGCTAATCTGTTGAGATGTTAAAAAGAAAATAGACATTATTGAAGAAAAGAGCAGTAGTTAGATTCCAATAGGCGATTTCAGTACAATCTGAACATTCCATTAAATATAGAGGAGTGGAAAAGAAGTGGATGAAGAAGCATTCTGTAATTTGGAAATGTTAACGTTGGAGTAGATCTGATTCGGTTCGGGGTATTGCTCGCATGTTTTCCCGGAGTTCATATTCTAATTCTAACATATCATAGCAAGAGATGATAAGTATATCTCAATCTTTGAGACTGAATGAATGTTCACAAGACATTTACTTGCAGAACGGAACTCTTTGTGAGATTTTAGTCCCACGCCTTTACAAGTTTCAATACCCTCCTACCGTTCACATTCAGAAGAGAAGGAAGATTATTTTTAGAGAAACTATTTTCATCGTACAAGTAAAATTTTCTACAGGCCGACGTCCTCACTGCGTTTTGTTTTCTAGTCAAGTCGTCAGTTTATATTCAAAGGTTTAAAAAAACATTTATCATCCATACAATACTTATATGAATACTTTTTAATGGGATTCTTGATGACGACTTTGAAAATCCAATTACAATTCAATCTCTCTTTTTATTGGACTAAATCCATGCTAATTAATGCTATAATGTCACGATGTGGTAAATACAGAAACAGAAACGCCATAAAGCTCTCCGGATGATTAATTTCTGACATTTTGTTGTAATGTCTACATTTAACCTTTCACTAATTATGCAAATGTTAAAAATGGCAACGACATAATGACACATCATCTCACCCAACTTAAAAAAGGTAAGCATAGAAGTATGGTAAAAGGAATAAAATAATAGTTCAAAAGTTGTAAAGGCTTACCGGAGGACAATTGCAAATTCCACCTCCTCCAAAGAAATACTCTTGCTCAAAAACAACAATGCTTGTATGCCAAATCCCTTCCAGTTGTAGACCTTAAACAAAAAAAATGATATGTAAATACAATTCACAATCAAAAATGTTTATTTTGCATTGCAGTTATCAATTACGAACAAGATTTCAAAATTTTTTAAATTCAAGGACAATAAAAATAGAAAAATTAAACTACTCTGAACTAGTTGGTGTTAAAGAAATGTTGGTTCCTTTAAAAAAAATTCTTACCTAACAAAGCCGATGACATGGACTTTGCTAATCCTCGGCTCAGATCATAAACATACAATTGCACTTCCGTTGTACTAGGAGTTGTTCCTGGAGAATCCGTGGTTGTAGGTGTAGTTGGCGCTGGTCCTGATTTAGTACCTTTGCTTTTACTTTTAGGGCTACCAGTATTAGACGCCATTTTCATGCAAATAAATTCCGGATAAAATAAAGGATTTCAAACTATTTAACCACAGCAAGGATGCAGGTAAAAACAGACAATAATCAATCACAAGCTAGGAAAGCTGCATTTATAATCAAGGGCAAGGTTTGGTTGGGTCCAATCCAACAACATCAAAGGCTTCGCTTTCACTAAAAGACTAGTACAACGATCCTGTTATATAAATATTATTAATTAAATGAGCATTCCAAACTATTCATAATACAAAACAAATTGATCATAATTATTAACATATAATCTAAATGCGAACTATGTAGAGGGTTCTGCACTTGGATAAGTAACACTAATAATAATGTTTGTTATCTTTTAATCGCTCAAATCAAGTTTAGGATTGATGATGTGATGAAATTTAAAACACAGAGGCAGCTACTTAGAAATTCGACAAACCAAAAAATAGTTTTTAAAATTGTAAAGCTGATTTATCAAATAATCATTTGAGTTTTTATTTGACCGTAATACCTACTGCAATAATTTATTTGTTTTTGTCAGGTAAATCAGCTTTACCACAATCAAGGAGACAATAAATTGATATCTTGTCTACTTGTCTTACTCACGTCGTCACGTCATACATGATTCGAAATGACAAAACAACTCAAAATTAAAATTAACCAGAGAAGTAAAAAAAAGTTACGACTGACTCAAGCAAATGTCAAAGATCTGAGCAAAATAGAAAACTGACCTAGACAATTTAAAACAGCTATAGCTTCGTTCTTCCTACTGGATGCTGTTCGGGAGTTCCTACTCCGAGTCAAGATCGTTATCGTAGCGTTTAATTGATTCTTGCCCTCCACACGTCCACAGTCCACACTCCAATGAGTCCAATCGTATCGTGAATTGCTATTTCCTTTCAAATTCGATGAGTGATCTTTAAAAGTCGGGTTTTGTGTGTTGCAGAATCACTTTATATACAAAAGATAGATTACGTAACAATTTTTTCAAGAGTTCATATCATATTGATTTGTTTGAAATTGCAAAGTCAGAATGACAACTTTTTTCTCTTACTTTGTTTTGATGAGTTTGAATTTTCATTTCGCGGTCCGTCTCTTATTACCCGGAAATTATCACCTCAATGGATTATTATTACAGGTTTCAGTTTCTTGTTTCATTTGATTTTAATTTGTAGTTGATTAGTTAATAATTATTTAATTATAATTATTGAATCACTTATTTCTTCTCTGAATTATTTAAATAATTGTACATTTAAGAACAAAAGAATCTTTGAAACTTTAAACTCCTATGTACTAAAAATAAAAATATTATTTATTATAAAAATTAAGTCTGCTCTGAGTGCTCTATATTTATAGTAAATTGCGAATACATTCTCTGGAAATTTGATCCGCAAAACGTAGGGGTTCTGGAACTCTGTGTTTGCAGCATTTCCCTACCACCTTCCGTGCTGTTTCTAAACTGATTTTATGTCCTATTGAAATGTAAATAGGATTTTTCGCACCTTCTGTGGATTTCAAAGCCTGTGTAATTAATTTAAACGATTTAGGTCATTTAGAAGATCCGAATTGCATAATAAAATTAACATTCCTACCAGACCAAGCACAGCCCCTTGATTATCATGAATGTCAACCCAATCCCCTACATTATTTAATTTCGTCTGCACGTCCTTTTTACTTTGCAAGTCTCCATCAAGCATGACGTATGGGTTTTTTGCAACTCCAATTGTTGGCGTTGAAACATGAATTCCTACATGACAAGCTAGTCCACATTTTTGAGGATGAAGAAGTCCATTTCCATCAATGAGGTATAGGTCAGGCTTCAAATCAGGTCTTGATTCTGATACTTTCTGGATTATTTTCTCCAATGCCGGTAGCTCCTTGAAGGCTAGAAAACCTTTGGAATTAAAAATTAGAGGGATTAAAAATTAAATTAAAAGTTAAATAACCAGGGACATAAGGCTGATCAAGATTAACACGAAGGACTTCTTGATGCTTTACTGTCATTTCAGGGAATGAACAAATGACCATCGCCACAAAAGCATCAGATGAGGACTTATCGTGGGCATCTTTTGGATACGAGATATCCAATCCTGCTACAAGTTGTAAATTCCTATGCGTTTGCGTAATATTACTAATATTATGTGTATTTTTAAAGAAATCATGCTGTACTGTACAACAATTCTGTCGACTTACATGAAATTATTAGCTTCCCCCTCAAGCTGCCATGTTTCCGTGTCATGTGTCACAATTTGTGTCTTAAGATCATCCTGCTTTTCGGTCCATTTACTAATGGTCAAAGGTGAGGGGAGATTTGTCTAATGTAAATAAGTATAATCAATGCAACATATTTCTAGTAAAAACCAATATTTACTTACATGATCTTCCTTTGGGAGATTCATTTCATCTCAGATTTAGTTTCAGGATTAGGGATGAAATAAGGGCTGTGAAACTTATTAAATAAATAAATACTCGGGTCAAGAAATAAATCCTAATAAAAATTAATTTCACTATTTTCACTGAATATAAAAATTGGAGATGTATTGAGGCAATTCAATCATCTGGACTGTCTTTGTCTCCTCCAGTCAAAATGAG
The DNA here is from genome assembly GCA_034695165.1 of Desoria trispinata. Lineage (NCBI taxonomy): Eukaryota > Metazoa > Arthropoda > Collembola > Entomobryomorpha > Isotomidae > Desoria > Desoria trispinata. The sequence continues at coordinate 25,740 of JAQFZB010000042.1, forward strand.
ATTTTCAGGTGAAGAGATATATATTATGCAAGCAATTTTTCAAACATTCCCCTATAGATATAGATGAGGATATCAGAGCATAGTATAACCCTGGATTGATAAATTAATTGTTAATTTTGATCAGTCACAAGATAAGAGTAACTCAATTTTAAATTATCGTGATATTCCATTATGTTCCTAACTATTAATTAATTTTACCCGAAATGATTCTTGCGGAAGAAGCTACAATCGTTGTTGTTATTGTTTTGTTATTGTTACAATCACTGTAATTGCCCTATTGAAAAATAACAGAAAATAAAATAATTTTAATATTTCGAAAAAAGTGTAAATCAATCACCTTGATTTCAGAGAGTGTATTTGATTCCCAGCTCTTCCACTTCCATGAAATGTTCCTGAATTCATATTTTATTCGAAAGCTGAAAAGAGAGAAAATATTTTTAGAAATAACGTAAGAAAAGATGTCATTGAAACGTTAAATATTATCGGACTTATGACTTTAGCTTAATTATAATAATATAATTAAATTAATTCTTTTCCCTTGGGGCTTGTTCTATCGTACGACAGGGCCGACGTTGTCCAACTATAGTATAATAATGATAATAAGCAAAAAATTTAAATTTAGTTCATGTTGCAAATAAATAATCTATTCATTAAAAATTATTAATTAATTCATCTTAAAATATTCAATTTCCATCAATCTTACTCAGAAATCTACAAAGGGGATTAACGCCAACCTATAAAAGTACAAAAACGAAGCAGTGTAATGGAAATTCATCTTTAAATATTCAACGTCCATCTATTGTCATCAAGAATCAGCCAAAGTTAAATCAAAATAATTAAAATTTCCGAACTCCAATAATAGTTGATTGACGATTAATTTCTGGACAATTAATTACAAACTCAATTATATTCAATTGTAAGTATTATTATTAATTGTTGTTTTGATTTAAGTTCACAATATAGCAAATTCATTAAATTAAGCTACTTGTCGAACGGGACGTCATCACAATTTAACTTATTCTTAGACAAAAAAGGTTGATTCTAATTAATTTTTACTTTGCTCCATGTTTTGATTAATTTTTAATTAATTGCAAGTATTAAAAAGGATTAAAGATAAGGAAGCAATTTTAAACCCCTCTCGATTTCCAAAATATACAATAAATTAGGTTATTAAATTATTAGGAATAATTATGAGTGACGAACGAATTATTATCAAATGTTATTTAATTAATTGAATAACTTACTAAAATTGAGGTTTGTTTACATTTTTAAAAAATGCGCGCTTTCAGGCTAGTCTATCAACAAAACCAACAGTCCCCACTAGCCCACAGATCCCTGTGAGCTCAAGGACAAGAGATGCTGCTCGTACAATGTATGAGCTCAGACTGTGGAGGAGGCGGAACTGGACCCCTATTTATAGACTCTGCTGTCTATAGCAGTGGGTGAGGTGGATATAGGTATAGCTGGCTGAATGGGGTTGGCTATACTGTAGAGTAACCATGACTACACTACAGCTGTGGTGGTGGTGCCTGATGTATTATATTATATAATTAGAATAGCCTGCGGGCAACTCAAAAAAATGTAAACAAACATTTCTTTCATCTATTCAATTAATTGTGTTGGATAATTCTCGCGCTTCACCAACATTCTTAATTTGCTAATTACCCAATTTATAATATATTACTAATTATTTTTAAATTCTTTTTCAAAATGCGAGTTATTAGAATACAATTATGGTTTTTGCTGATAATATAATTCTAATTGTTGTGATTCATCATTATTACTTCCTCTAATCCAAGTTGAATTTATTACCATAAATTCTTTTCTCTCCATTATTTAATGATGATGCGGATGAACTTGTTTATTCGATTAACTGAAAAGCGAAGTTTTCAGGTTATCGTACAAACAAACTACGGATGAACCAATGAATTTAAGTTTAAAATATACCCTTTCCTGATATGATAAGATACAAGCTAAAATATGATGATGGCCTATCATTAGTTTATTAATTGAATTGTCCTATTATGGAAATTGATAAAACTGACCTTGTAATACCTCAATCATGTGAAATGCCGTTGTCGCTTCCAGTTAAAATGAGACTGGCTCGGAGGTTTTTCCTTCCGGATATTTTTTCCAAGCTGTGGAGATGGCGGATGACAATAACATTGATGACAATCTTGTTAAAATCCAAAGCAGAACCTATAATTTTAATAATTTTTTGAGTTAATACTGTAGAGAGATGAAAAAAGTGAATAAAGATGGACGAAGGGTACTTTTGGATTGATTTTAAGCCAGGCGATACCTGACATGATAAGCTAAAATATGATGACGGCCCTAAGTTAATTGATTAATTGAATTGAAAAACAGGTACAAAAAAAGAGTGCTCTTTCTTTCCAGTAAAGTAAGTGTATAACGTGTCAAATTCAAATCTTAATTTATTTCAAAATTTTAATTGATATAGTATTTTAGTTATGAAGAAATACCTGAATAAAAATCTTAACTAAAATATGTCACATTCTTGTCACCAGTATAAGTATTAAGTATAGTGTCTTTTTTAAGGTTGCTAATAAGTTTTAAAGCATATTGCCGTGAAGATAATTAATTATTACTTATGGACTATTTATTAGTTAAGTTCATTATTGCACATTTCAGATCGATAAAATAATGTAATAAAATAATTTGCTTCACATGTGCTAAAAGTGGACGCTAAACAAGTCCCCGGAATTGTAAATGATATGTTTCTATCTGTATATATAATCTGATACGCTATCAATCATTATACTAATTATATAAGTAATTTTATTAAATATAACATAGACGTGGATTGAGTTGAAGTTGAGGAGATATTCACGTTTCTTTCTATTTCTACAAACTAGGGGATTATCTTTAGTACAAAAATAAAACAAATCCCATAAAAAATATAATTAAATACATCTCGTTAAAATTTTAAATAAATAGTTGCTCTCTTCATTGTTCATTCTTAGGATTTTAGAAACACTATAAACAAATATACCTTTTTTATGTGTTGTTAACTTAATTAATGTGTTTTGAATTTGGAGTAATAACAATCGGACCTAAACAACATTATTTAAACTGGCTAGCTTAAACAACAACAGTATGATATCAGATTTTTATAGCTCTAAAACGTAGCTATCTTAATATATGTTGACGTACAAGTACAATTCACCGTTGTCTTGATATTCATTTGCTTCAGTCTTCTTTTATACCTCTCAGAGAGGAAATATCGCCGTTGACTTTGGTTTTGGTAGAAAGATTCGTTATTGATTCATCTGCTCGGATCTCAATTCCTGCATTCGCAATCCCAATATCTGTTTTTGGAGAAGACTTTCTGGGAGTAAGATGTTCGCCATCGCCTTGACCAAGAATGTTACTGTTACTACTACTACTACTACTTTTTGTTGGAGTGTTTAATGATGGATGTGATGAGATACCACTATTTCTTCCGCATACTTTCGTCAGTTTCAATAGAGAACGGAACAGGAACATGCTGCGAAGTCTGCATTGATAAATTATAACAAAATCACTCAAAACTTTGTCTTACATTTGTTGTTACGATTGACTAACCTTGTCATCAATTCTTGGCGAATTGCAGAAGTAAACTTATTGACGAGGCAAAGTGTTGATGCCACAGAGAAAATAATATTATAGAGAAATACAATGTAAAAATTTCCAAGCCACTGAATTTGTCCATAGTTCCCGAGCAGATCAAAGTTTGTGATGCCTAAAAACAGAAAAAACAATATTTCTCAAGTTTTGTTCAACAGTCAGTCAGTTTAATTGTAGCTTACCTAAAATTCTTGACAATAAAGGCAAAGCAGAACTTAAAATGAGGACAAGGGCACAATTATAAATTATATGCGAGGTCGGCGTGTCTTCTAGACGTGGCTTAATACTTTTGACTCCTGGTAAGCTGTACAACCCAATAATGGATGTAGTCATTAAGTACAGGATTAAAATTATTTCAAGTCCTGCTCCCCAAGTGCCCAGCACCGACATTGATGACAATCCAAGAGAAAATGACTGCAAATAATTCAATACAATGCAGGATTCAATTATTAATGTAAAAATTGTTGGTCGTTGGTCTTTGTCTAACCTGTGCGCTCAAGGGCAATGATTTTAATCCTACTACTAGCTGTAAAGTGTTAATGATGACCATAAAAACAGTAAGAGCTGTCAAGACTAGAACAATTAAAAACGCTAATGGATACATCAGATTTCGTTTCCATCCGGCAGTCTTCTTCAACTTTTCTGTAAAAATCATTAGATTTAAATTAAAATGCTGGACTTGATACTATTTTCCTGTAAAAATGTAAATTATTAACATAACATACCAAGCACAAGCAACTCATCTTCCATAGACTTAATTCTTTCTCGAATAATGCCCTCATCTTCACACATGACATCGTCTGATTGAGCGCTAATAGACATCATTCGATGATACAACTTAATAAATTCAGGGTCTCGGTGATTGCAAACCAAATCAAGATTCACTACATCATCGTCAATATCATTCAAGATCTTATTTGACAGTTTCAGCCATTTTTCTTTCATAGCTTCCATGTCTATTTTATCACGATCATCCTCCAACATTATAATATCGACTGGCTCGTTTTTCGCTTTCTTTCGTTTCTTATTTTCGTGATATTCAACAAGAAACGTCTTCATTTTTCTTGTATTGTTCCGTTTTACCTTCAGCCTGCTTTTCAGTCCTTCAATATCTAAAAATTTTTTTCTATGCTCTTCTTCTAAATTTCGTAGAAACTGGGGACCCACCAACAGTTGGCTTAACACTGTGAATAAGCGTCCGGCACCCAATGGCGTGCACACTAAATTTCACAATTCAAAAACTGCATCATCAATCACTGCATTTAATTAAAGATAAAGAATATTTTGTTTTGAAAACTTACATAATAACAAAAGGACTCCGAAAAATGAAATACACGAGTAAATGAAAGGTAACTGGTTACTGAAGCCAATAACATTGAACAATCCTCCTAAAACAGATTGTTGGGTGCTGTCAGGACTAAGAACAGCGGCAAGAATATGCGAAAGTCCCCAAATGGCAAACCCAGATAAAATTAACATAACGACAGTCTCATAAAATTTTCCAGCCAGTCCCTACATATGAAAATTATATCAAATCAATCAAAGTTATAAAATCCCAGTAAATAAATAATACCTTTTTGTGACCAGAGAACCCCTCCGATTCCATGAAGAGATGAGCAAAAGGCAACAAAATAAACACAGAGATGTTTGCAAATAAAAATATCAAATTCCATAATCCTTGAATTAGCATTCCATTCAACCATTGTACATAATACGTCTTTGGATATAGGAGAAGGACTTCGTTTGATAAGATTGAGATAGGTAGTAGAAGCGTCGCCCCCATCGATATGCTTAGAGAAAATACACACAGCCAAAAGCTGTTGAAAAATTAAAAATTAAATCGAATCATTAATTTACTAAAATATGACTTTTCCATTGGCTTTGAAATGAATTATTATATTGAAAAAGTACCAAATCCTATACACAAGAGATTCGTCATCATCTGCAGGTGGGGGCGGAACATCTGGGTTTTTTTCTTCCTTGTCCTTCCGCCGAATGAAAATTCCAATGACTGTCCAACTAATGATGCACAGAGTCAGGAAGAACAAAAGGAATATCTGTGATGTTTAAAATGTTATTTAATTTAATTCCATCTAAATACAATCCTATCAATCATGAATGTGAACTTTGACTTACAATATTTTCCCTGACGGTGTTATGAAATTGTTGTCTCAAATCCCAATCTTCATCAGCATCTTCTGCATCACCACTTCCAGGATCAACAGATGCATCGGAAACTGCATTAGTATTAGTTCCAGTGCCTGTTCTTGAATTTGAAGTAGAAACAGCAGCTGACGATGATGATCCTCCCATGCTGAATGAAATTCCCATTCTCTGTCCCTTTTATTGTTCCTTCGTCGGCTAAACCTGTGAACATTTCATGATTTCATTTAATATTTATTTAATGTTAAATATACTCATTGACTTGTATACTGAATATACTCCATTCTATACTCATATATATATATGGCGAAGACTATAAGCAAAGAGATGATCAGACTATATTTCTTTCTACTAAACATACTATTTAAACACGAAATATATTTGCAATGTCAATAGTGAGTGAGTTATTTATTTGATCGACAGATACCAAAAACAAAAATACGACCAGCGTCTGACTGACCTTCTTTTGCAACTATTTGGCGTTGTAAAATCAGTTATCAGTATAATCGACGAATCAACAAAAACTGTTCACTTTAAAAGGATACTTGTAAAATTAAAATTGAACTATAATTTCTCACCCTCAACCCTTAATTTTAACGTTCACAGACCTCTCCAACTTTTCTTATTAGTCCAATTAGTTGTCCAATCAAAACTGATCAAAGACTGGATTTATTTTTATCTAAATAAAAACTCCCACTGACTGCTGCTTTTGTAATTATCTTATCTGTATGTCATATATGTCTTATGTCTTCCTTCCTATCTTTTTGTCTTTTCCTAAAAGAAAAAGATTTTATCCTCTTCTCGTCGTTCTTTCTGCTGTCAGTAAATTCCAGCACTAGTAGTGTCTTTCAATTTAAGCTTTTTGACAATTTTAATTCCATTTCACGATCACGTAACACTGTTAGTTAATTAAATTAGTGTGGATGGAGGAGGATGAACGACGACGCAATTTGACCATCACTCAAAATCACAATGCTATCAGAAAAGCAAATAATTGTGATGTGGTGGATATTTGAAGACCAATAATTATTATTATAATTAAATCAATGAGATTAACTGTAAAAAATCCTCTTCTTCCTTCTCCTTCCTCATTCTTCTACTGTGCTGTCTGTGGTTGACTGAACTGACTTCCCTAAATACTCGTCATAATAAACACAGGCTGAAATACCCGCTTCTCTCTAACCGTCTCACAACACAAACACGTATGTATTGTCAAAAGATAATTTTAATCAATTAAACTTAATTATTCAAAAAAAAACAATTTATTATTTCATCACAAGATCAATTTCTGTATCACAAAACTACAGATTACTGTATTTGCTATTTCGAAGAGATGAGAAAATGTAAAATATACTACCTATAAATCTTGATTTAAAAGATCAAGATGAACACGTTGACAAAAATAGGTATTATCTGAAATATAAATCAAGAAAAGAATTGGAGGAGGGGAGTCCTTATCAAAAAGAGAGATGATGTAATAAGTTAACGAAATGCAAAAAGGAATAGGAGTATACTAATTACTACGTAGTTATTTGATAAGTTCTACATCTAAATTAGGAGGTACAATTTCAGAAATATCTTCTATGACTTATTCATCTTCTGGAAATTAGGCTTGCCTTTGAATTTCCGTTTTTTCTTATTCTTGTTCTTCTTCTTAGCAATATTGTTCGACATCAATGGAATCTTGGATTTATTCTGGCCGCTTTGATTATTTTTGCCTTGAGGTTTTAATTGAAATTGCTTCATTTTACAGTAGGGGAATTCTATTGCTGTACCTCTTGATATTAAGCCATTGACAACTCGCTTGAACGACTTTTGAATCGCAGCATGAACCACAGCGGCATCTCTATCTATAACTGTTTTGTACAGAATAAAATCTTAATGAGGTTCTCCATTAATTATATTTATTTTTTACCTGATCCTGAATTTGTACTTTTCTTGGACTTGTTGATGACATTGATTAGTAAGTTTCTAACTATAGTATCTGTTTGTTTCGTCACTGGGGGATCATTGATATACTCAATCATGTAACCTACAAAAATCAAATACAGCATAACGATAAATAATACGCAAAGCATTAATAATCATACAACATGTACAGAAAACGCAAACATACCCACGCTCCCACATAAAGCTGCTAATACTCCATCGGAAACAGTAGGATCGTCTGTTAATAGAGGAAGCTGCTTTTCCAAAAACTTAACACCCGTTATTTGACCCCAGTGGGCTAACAAACCACCTAAAGCTTCGGATGCATCTTCGAGTAAAGCATCAATTTCCAGACCTACAACGACGAGTCAATTTATTAAATTTGATTCCAAATAACTAGTAAACATGAATGAACATACCTTTCATTTCTTCAATTAAGCTGAGGATAAAATCTTCGTATTGAGGGGCTGGCTTTTTAAACAATTCCAGACTTTGGCACACCAAACTTTCTGCACTGCGACGACAAACAGAATCCCGATAATTTGGAGGATTGACAATAAAGTATATTATTGCCTTCTTCTTCAATGTTGTTCTCTCTGATTAAAAAAAATTAATTTTAATAAGCCGTTTCAAAAATATTCGTGTCACATCTTATTTGTATAGACCAACCATGACAGAAGTCTTCACTGTTAACACGCAATAGTCCTTTAACAAGTCCAAATATGTACGGAGGGCACCAGCACATAGCATTCCAAAGAAGTTCTGTGGTTCCATTTTTAATGTCAAACTCTTTAATTAATGATCCATAAAATAGTCCTAGTCTCTTCTCGACTTCAATAACGTCATTCTAGTTGTAAAGTAAAACAAACAAAATTAAAATACTGTTCAAATATACTTGTGCCGCCTAGAATGAATAAAATTGCACTCACTGAGTGAAATTAATTTACTTACTTCGAAACAAACACTTTCTTGGATAATTTCAGTCAAGAAATACTCGTAAGTCAGACCAGCAATGTTCTTGAAATCAAATTCAGTTGATACAGTCAGCTTTTTTAGAGTTTGGATAATAATATTGATCTCTTCCATTCTGCGATCATATAAGTTGTCATTTTCCTCGGATTCTAGCACATGGAGGTAGATAGCCCTAGAAAAGTTTAACAAAAAAAGTTAACGAAAGGTCATCTTAATGCAAAATATAAATAAGCATACTAAATGTAAAGTACACTTACTTCGCCAAAGCCATTTGTCCTTTTCCAGACAAAGATGACAACGAACCCTCCTGTTTGACGTATAGTTCCTCTAAAGGCACATAGCTTTCCCCCAACAGATCCAAAATCAGAATCTTAGAAAGAAATGATTTCGCAGCATCCAATTCCCACTGCTCAATTTTTTTCCAGTCATTTTTGGATATTATCCTCTTGGGTCGCTCCAAAAAAGACGGAGCAGAGCTGGTATAAGTACTTTGTGGTTGACTTTGTTCAAAATTTGAATTACTTGGAGCTGGGGGCGGAGGACTCAAGGGAGACTCAAATTCGATGGAACCGTCAAAATCCATCTTGCGCTTATAACTTATACGTGGTTTTTTAACAGGTAACACAGATTTTGCGTTTGGTTGACGTTGAACCTGAGATCTCAAGGTTGAAAATGGAGAACTTTTTAACTCTTTTTTCGGCTCGGTTTTAATCCGGCTGACTTCCGAACTGAAACTAGCTTTAATAGCTGTATCAGGATTAGGATTTGTAGATATGGACCTTGTCCTTGCGACACGTTTTCCATTATGTGGACGATGAGACTGAGATGTTGTGGCGATGATTGCTGACGCTGACATAGGACTGGCTGACTCTTCGTTTGCCTTGGTTTGTATCGCGACGACTTGGGCATTATGGCCAACTGTAATCATACTTTTAGAAGGATTTGTAGGTACAGGTTTTCGGTTTTGTTGGCGTTGAAACTGAGATGGGGTGTGGAGTGATGAAATAGGCGTAGACATTTTGGACCGATCCCCACGTTGTATTGGGATCTCAGCAGTAGAAGTAGAACTGGCTGAACTGGAACTAGGACTGATGCTTGAACGTCTCGTTTTATCTAAGAGTAAGGGCTTCTTCAAATCGGTTGAAGGCTTCTCTTCAGCTTGTTTTAGCACCTGACACTTCTCTTTAATTCTCTCAGAACTCCACATTTGTTGTCTATTTTGAATGAGCTGTTTCTGACAAAGGTTTTTTCCGCTCATTACGCATTGTGGTTGAAACGTTTCGATTTTGGCAAGTTTAGTTCTTCTGCTTTCATTTGATGGTTGTGTTCGTGCAATACGGGACAGGATTAATTGCCGAATAGGAAGAGGAGATTGTTTCTGATTGTTTCCTGGTGTTTTTGGTAAGAATCGTGCGGGTACACCAAAAGGCGAAGCATAAGTTTTCTTGACGTCGACGCTTCCAACGGTTTTTGCGCACTTGGCAATAGGATATTTATAAGGCGATTTGTGTTGGTTTTGAGAGTGGGTAGTAATAATACCAGAGTTTGGTGTTGTAGAAACTTGTTGAATGATATTATTTTTGTTCGCATTTGCATTTACCAGTTCTTCCGCAATCTCCAACGCATCCTTGTGCCCTTCAGGGTATTTTGATTTAAATGTATTATCACTAAAAGCTCCTACATCTGATTCCGAGTCTGTTGTTGTGACTGCTCTCCGTGAATGATGAAAATCGCTATCTGTACTTGAATCAGTCGTGTTTTCCCCGTCTGCTTCTAGATCTGAATCATCACTTAGATTAAGATCTTCATTGAGATCTGATACCGTGACAAGATTTTTGGACTGTGGGGGTTCCTCGCCGTCTGCTTCTGGATCTGAATCTGAATCCTCACTTAGATTAAGATCTTCATTGAGATCTGAATACATGCCATGATTTTCAACGTGTGATTGTAAATTTTCAATTGTACTATCCGTTTGAACGTCGTTGTTGAAGATAAACGTAATTGAATTGGAACCAGGATCAGGTTCATCTAAGTTGTTTTCCGAGTTAAAAAACGAAGCTGTATCAAAAACTGTGCATGCCATTTGGTTTTCTGTTGACAAGTTTAGACTGTCCGTATTATTTTGACTTTCTGATTCTGGTAAGATTTGTAAAGCTGTGTTTATGTTTTCCACTACAGTCAGTAATTTTAGATTTTCGGACGCAATTTCACTGTTTGGTACAATTTGAATAGGTGCATTTGAATTTTCCATCTTTGGCAAATCTGGGTTCTCTGAACTACTTTCCCTTGTTGGTAAAATTTGGAGAGTTCTAGTAGTGTCTTCCACTTTGAGCTCTAAAATCTCAGGAGTATTTGCATTGTCTGGTATAATGTAGAGAGACGTATCTATGATTTCTATCTTGGGTGATCCTGGATTCTCTTCTGAAGTCTTTTCATCTTCCGGTACTTGGTAAATTTGAGAATCCATCTTTGGTAATTCCGGTTTCTCCAGTTTCTCGGAATCAGAACTACTTTCGTTTTCCGATAAGATTTGGTAATTTATAGTACTATTTTCCACGTTGATCAGTCCCAGATTCTTTGAAGTTGTTTCATTTTCTAGTGAAGATGTACTATTTGAACTTTCCACCTTCGATAATTCTATATTCTCAAAAGATTGCTCCATTTCGGTTGCAAAATGGAGATGAGTTTCTGTATATTCTGCATTAAATAATGAACCTGGATGAAAGTCTTCCTGCATTGGTGATGGTGATTGTAGCATCCTGTTTTCTGGTTCAACAAAAATATCTAAAGTAGGCATACTGGGCATCGATATTAGAGGAACGTTTGGTTTAAATTCAACCACGTCTGTTTGAGGACGATTAGTTTTAGAGTCAACTGTCTCGAAATCTGAGTCTGATTCCTCATCTGAATTATCTGAATAGTACAGGGGAAGATCTTTTACTATGTTTGACGTCGCCACTGATGTTAGAATTGGAACTGACTCGAAATTGGGTTTTATAAATTTTGCTTGTTGCAGTTCTTTATCTGTGTCTTCTACACCCTGTCCTAGAGATACCTCGTTTAATGTTTCGCAGTCCATTAAAGGATCCGTCAATTGCTCTACATTTTCTCCTTCAGGCGAAGTATCAATGAAGCTTTCTTCATTCTCCGATTCCTCCGACATTGTTTGTATCTCTGTGAAGTTTGAGCCAAATTGTTTGAGTGTTTCCTCTTCCACTATTGGAACAGGAAAAGCGAACGCAAGTTCTGCTTTTTCAATGCTTCTAAGTTGTGACGAATTGATTTTCTTGCAGCGACTGCAACAACTATTCTTGTTTTGTTTCAAGTCTTCTATTATTGCGTCTTTATTTTCCAGTTGTTTTCTTAATCCATCGATTTGTCTATTTAGTCTTTCATTCTCTTTAGATAGCTTTTTCCTATCCACGTCAACTGCTTTCTGAGCATCTTGATATCGCTGTTTTACTGCTTCTAATTTGGATGCGTACTTGTAATCACTAAACTCTTGTTGTTCCACAGTGTTGGCAATAACAGCGTTAATAAGGCGAGTTTGTTCAGCATCTTTCCATTCCAGTCTGAATCTTTTTCTATCCGCAGCTCGTTCCTGTAAATTATTTCATACAGAAAGATTTAAAAGATTAAAAACACGTCATTGTCGTTTTCATGGTATATACTCACCGCTATGAGTTTCTCACATTCTTCTTCTTTATTTTTTAATAATTCAGTTGTGGTTTGTAATGTTTCATCACGTTCGAGTACTTTATTTTTTGTCATCTGCAGAATTTTATAAATCTTGAGGAACTGATTGTCTGCACCTTGATAGAGATTTAGGACGTTACTGAAAAGATAGAGTTCGTAAATAAATTAAATGAATATGTGCAATTAACGTTTTTTGTAACTTACTCTCGAGCAAAAATCGTATCGTTGATTAACAAGGACGCTGGAGAATTGGAAGCTTTATCAATATCCTCCGGTGACACGACAATGCATTGATTAGCTGTATCTACAATGTTGAGAAGATAGTCATTTCCGGATTGCACAGTCGATGATTTACGAATCTAAAAAAATGTTAGGTTAGATTAGATCTAATAAAAATTTATCAAATCAAACAGGATCAAACTCGAAGAAGGCAATAAAACTCACACTTAATATTGTCTCCAACTCTTTGATACTTAATAAGCCTGTGCCTGTTATTGGCTTGACTGTGACACTTTTATTTCCTTGGAACTCAGAAGAATCATTGCTGTCCTGTGATTCAATTCCTTCATCAACTGATACCGAGGTCGCAGTACCATTTCCTTGTGTTGTAGTAGAAGGCCCTGGTAGCGTTACTTTTGTTGCAGAAACAGACATTGAATGAACACTACTTTCACTTCCAACATCTTTGTTAGAATTCGCATTCTCTTTTCGTCCTTTTCCTCGTCCTCTGCTCTTCCTAACAGTATTGGAAACGGCGTTTGTCATACCTACTCCGGCTTTTTCTATGACTTTCTTTTCTAGAGTACTATGTGGTTTAGTTTGACTCCTGGTTCGAGTTGGTTTTGCGTGTAGTTGAAGTAGTGGAACCGCGTCCATTAAATTTTGCATATCAGCATCAGGAGTATTCCTCTTTCGTGTAGCCTTTGATATTGACTTGTTGACGCTAACCTCGTCCATATAATTTTCATCCGTCTTATTACTCATTATTTTCCGCTTGCGTCCGGCTTTTGCCTTTGGCTTTGCTTTACTCTTCGCCTTCGGCATTTTCCTTTTGATCTTTCACCCTTCACCTTTTCACTGCACTATAAAGATAAAAAGAAGATGCGAAATAATTAATTAGGTTTACAAAGAAACCAGGATAAGTTGATACAATGCGTGTTTAAATTATCCTGCAAAGAAACAATGGAAAGATTGAAAGATTTTCAATTTCAGAGTTCATAAGAAAGAAATCTTACTGAAAATTTGGAGGGTTATCTGCTCCCGTACGCGTACCGATTACGACGATGAGAATGAGACGTTATTAAACAATCGACTGAGATGACCACGAGATCACACCGGTTTGGACTTCACCGAAACGAAGTTTTGAATTGAATGGCTCCCAGTTATCAAAGCAGTAGTCCTGAAAGTGCGCAACTGCAATGCACACTAATTATCTTGGATGCACCGTTTTCTCCGTTGTAATAGTACAGCAACGCACCGGCATTGTCCCTTAAATTATGAGCTCAATTATTAAAACGTGAACGTCTTCTACAAACAAAACTTCAAGTTGAATTCAGGACATGCAAAGCGCGCAAATGAATCTACTCTAATGCTTAAGTAGGGGTACTCTGAGAATAATCAACATGCTAATCTTATACTATAGAGCGGGAAACAGCTTTTTGAATTTAAAGAATCAACCCACCCCATGGTAGAGTATTGAATATTTTATTTTTAAAAGTAAAAGATAAGCTAGTAGATAATACTTACTTACTTGTCTTAAAAAGAATACAATCAGCTTTAACACTACGATGTCGAAAGGAAAAGCAAGTCAACTTTAATACCATTAATTACCCTTGAGAAGTAAGGGAATACGAGGTAGTTAGTGTTGTGATATTGTAGTGTATAGAATTTGAATATTTTAAAATTAGCATTATCTTAACATAATGAAGCAAAGAAACAATGTTCATTATCGCCGGGAGCACTTTAATGTTACACTGACTCTGTTAGTGGTACTGAATATATTCGTATGTGCAATTCATCAGTGCAATGGCAGCCAAGAAGGTGAATCTAGTCAGAGAAACGAAGAAGAAGAGACAAATGTTGAAGTTGAAATTACAGAGAGAGAAACCTTCAAAAGGGCTGAAGATGATAACACATTTGGAGATCAACCCGGTGCAAAAGAATCTGAGGAAGATAAAGAACTGAAGACATCTATTGCGAAGATTTATGACGATCAACCTGTCCAGAATTTTGTCCCGAGTACTGATGGGAATGGAAATGTAGTAGCTGTATCTGCTGTTGGTAATGGAGCAAATTCAAATTCATCAGTACCTGAGAATGAGGGGAGTACACCAGCAGAAGGGAATCCTAAGGGGATTGTTGTGAAAACGGGCAGGATTAAAGTCGCTTGCTGGGACTATCGGACAATGGGAGTTTATAATGGAAGTGTTGACGCCGATAATGAAACAGAGACGGATTCTGTTGGAGATGCCAGCTCTACTGTAAGCGTATTCTCGGGGGATGATGGTACCACTAGTGGAGAAATAGAAATAGTCAATTTAAGTGCTGAAGACCAGTTCGATGTTCATGTTGGAGTTGGATCAGGAGGAGAAGTCATTACGGATGAGTCTACGCGACCTTTCGAAGAACAATCCGCCACCGATTCAATACTGAATGAAATGTCTGGCGAGACAGTTGATTCTACTGAAGAGAAGATTGCTGATCCTAAGGTG
This sequence comes from Desoria trispinata, assembly GCA_034695165.1. NCBI lineage: Eukaryota > Metazoa > Arthropoda > Collembola > Entomobryomorpha > Isotomidae > Desoria > Desoria trispinata. The sequence continues at coordinate 40,838 of JAQFZB010000042.1, forward strand.
CTTGAATTGGTCGGTGAAGCTCATAATAAAACAGTAGAGGTGGGTATAATATCTAATTATATCATGCAGTACTCATTATTGTCGTCATTATACATAATTTATAATTTAGATGTGACATTTATTTATTGTTTTGTTCCTTAGATCGTCAACATGACTCATCTTCTGCATGATGTACTGTATTCAAATCCAGGAATAAAATTACGAACAACACCGGCCAATTGTTCGGTTGTTTTATTCTATACAACATGGTGTCCGTTCTCAGCGAAGGCTGCACCGCATTTCAACGCTTTACCAAGGGCATATCCTCCCTTGAGGGTTGCTGCAATTGATTCATCAAAGTACAAAAGTATCAACACTTACTTCGGAATCTTGTCCGTGCCTACAATTGTTCTCTTTCATAATGGAAGAATCATTGCCAAATTCAATGACAGCATGTTTACACTCAACAAATTCTCAGAATTCGTAGAGTATTTCACAGGTAATCTTCTCCTATTTGATATTTTATCTAGAGGTATTCAAAAGATTGATTAAAATTAAACTTTTTTTTGTTTTTCAGACCTAACTCAAGAGGAACGTATGAATGTGACGAAGAAGGATTTTGAAGGACCTTTGCCATCAACACCTACAAAAGAAAGGGATTGGTATTTGCTGATTTCCTGGGTATTTCTTATTTTCTGCTTTCTCCATTATATCTCAAAGTCTGTGTTGTGGAGACGAGCAGTTGATTTCGTACGAACAACATGGAATGAAGCGGAAGCTCATCATGATCATGAACACCAAGACTAATAAGACTTTACGCTATAGGATCTCATCGAAAAGTCAATTTATTCGTAAACTAAATGTCATTCAAGCATTTTATATGTATCGGACTGGTTTTTCAAATTCTAAAATACTAAATGAGTGTGGATTAGGCATTAGGTCAATTATTATGAAAATATACACAATCTCTCCCTCGATTTTTTTAGCCAAACTGCGATGAACTTTTGTTAAATGTGATAAACGTTGTCTAAATGTCTACAGATAATAAATAATATTATGTATGTACAAATACTTCAAGATCTTAAATCTTTATGTAAAGAATTGAAATATACTTTTAATCACTTTCCCCACATTTTGAGGCCGTTCTTACAGCATGTAAATCATAGGATAGGGATTTTCCGTTATGTCTTCTCAAAATTAGTTGAATCACGTATGTAGTATTTGATTGAAGTCCGACAATGTTCTGATGTAGAAGCATCCTAAACATAGAAAGCGAAAGCATTTAGTAAAACTCTTATTCTCAATTTACAAAACGTTTAAAAACTCACGTTTCAGGAGTAAGAGATCTTTGTAGACAAAGTGAATGTGTGACATAAGGATCTGTCTTCAAACTCCTTTCTACATCACATTGATTAGGTTTCTTGAATTGAAAAATGCGTTTCCGGTTCTCTTCTTTTAGAAATATACAATATTCATTATCCCTGGGATCTGGGGATGGCCACCATTGAATCGTTACGGAATCGCATGTCCTTTTGGATTCATCTTCTGTGAGTTTTGGTATTGCTATTCCAAATTTAAGATTAAAGTTAATTTAACCGGTACATAAAATATTTGATTCTAAAATACCTGGTAATCTGGGCAATGGGAATCTTTTATTTTTCTTGCCAACAAAGACCTCAACCATTCTCGCCCTATTATTCCAATCTTTTGAATTATTTTTCTGAAAATTCTGTGAAATTTTTATAAAATATTTTCCTCTTTTTGGCATTTGTAATTTCATTATGTCAAGAGTATCTACAACTCCAGATTTATAGATTGATACATTCCCAAGAAATGTTTCGTATACAATGGATCCACCCCCACACGGCATTACATAGGCTGTTAAATCACTGCATGGTTTGTTCAAATTAAATTTTAAAGTCGTTGGTTTTAAAATTAAATTTTCTCCAGCTTTCTCTTTAGTATTGAGATTGTCGGACGTTAATTTTACTTTTGTAGGTTTGGCATCTTTTAAAGCGTTTGGAGCGTACTAAAAAAATTAAAATAAAAATTTCCATTATAATAATATTATTTTTATACATAAACCCCAACGTACATTTGGTGCGTGATACTTCAGCGTAGTTCTGACGTACGGATAACTGACATTTGTACTAGAATCTCTTAAGAATACATTGAAATAGTAAAGTCTTCCAGGATGTAAATTATTGAGAATGTAATTAGTTTTCTTGTTCAAACATCCAATCACTATATCTTCATTCCCTTTGGCTGCTTTGTTTGATCCGTTATTACGCCTAGGTCGTGTTGACCCTTGTCCATGTCGATGACGATGTCTATGTCCTTGTCCTTTATGAGAATGCCTAGTTCTCCTAGGACTGTCCAACTGTCGTTCATATTTTTCTTTTCCTGATGATAACGTGTTGTTCTTATTGTTATCCAGCATTATCAAATTACTCTGAGATCCATAATACGTTACATGGAGAAGGTCAGGGGGCAAAACTCCAAATCGTTCTCCAGACGCAGAACAAAGACTACTGTAATCTCTCTTTGTATTCACGACAATGCAGTACGTCATAAGATGAGGATTTACAGGGCTTGTGTCCCATTTAACATGTAAACGATTCCCCCTAAGTCTTTGTACCCAGATTCTTGGTTTATTAGATTGTAATTGTCTCTTATTGAATTCCATATTCAAATTCGTATTCACTTGACCCCCATCATCGGGGATATTTAGTCCATTGTCGCTGGAAAGGGGATGTATATATTTCAATGATGATGAGATCCCATCAGATTCGGATGCTGGTGTTGATGACCATTCTGTCTCATCCACTTGTGAGAACATGTGCTGATAGAATTTATCTCGTCTTTCAGTATACAATGGAGATTTATTCCCATGTCCATCATAATATTCTCGAATTGGTTCAGAATTAAAACTAGTGGCATAAAGATGGACATAGGAATCCCAATTTATTGCACGGATGTCAATTGAATAAACGCCACGACGGGCTTTCTCCTCTTGGAAACTTACGGTACGTTGGGTTCGATACGTTTTTATGTGTTCTGGTTCTTGAATACCGGTTTCTGAACGGAAAACGAAACGAAACAGCACATCAACACATACATATCATTAATACCATTGCTATTTTACAAAAAAATACTTGCTTACCCATAATTGGCCAGAACCTTACATGCCAAAGTAAGATTGATGTACAAGGTGTTATCGTGATGCTGAGAGGATTGTTCATCTTATCGTTTAAAAATAAGAACCTATGGAATTGAAATTAAAAATTATTATTCCAAATGATGATAAGCGTTTCTTTGCTGAAGTGCTATTAATAGCACACATAGAACTGCCAACTTTACTTGAACATGATAATATTTACTACATCAATAAATTTCCGAGTTAAATTTTCCATTGCTTGTCTTATGTCCTCTTTGTGTCTTTAGAAATAATGGATATGGTGGTGTTATCAAAGTGGCCATGCCATGATGCCATCCACCTTCTTCTTTGTCTTTCTCTTTTGGTTAATTAAATTAGTTTAGTATTAGTTGGCAGTGGAATAAGGGAGTAGGATCTCACATCACACTTGACATTACCAATTAGTCGATCTTCGACCCTCTATTAAATTAGTGTGAATTTCACTCTCATCTTCATTGTCCTCCGTGTGTCTGTGTACATACAGTATCTAAAGTTCTCTAAAGTACCAGAGAGTATTCTCCCAAGAATAATGGAAATATTCATGCATCACATTTCACATTAAGTTTACAAGTTAAACTCTGAGACAGGGAAAGTAAGTGAAATGAAATTCTGCCAAAGCCAAGAATATTCTCTCCTACCTAATTCTGTATATATATATATATATATAGTATAGGTATGTCTGTGGGAACAGAATATATATCTAAGCTATCTCTGTGAATTACATGTCGTGATCATGTCCAAATGCTTTCACTTTCCACAGATGAATGATAAAGTAGCAATAAGAGATATTGTTATGATTATTATGGAATATGGAATGTAAGCAATTTAGAAATTCTCTATTCTCCAACACCACCACACTATTATATTCATAGATTTGAATTTGACAATGGGAACAAAAGATCTGACTATATAGAATATTATATATATAGTACTATGAAAATAAGAACTAACAAACCAGAATGGACCAGCAGACTTCACTTACATCACAATAATTTCTACACAGAGGAAGATGAACACCACCACTGATATTCTAATTTATCAACTTATTTAATTATATTATCATATTAACCATCTCAATCAATCTCTAACAATTCCTACAAACTCAAACAACTTTCAGTCAACTTACGACGAGCATTCGCTTTCTCTGTATTTCATACGTATTCCCTTCCCATGTATGGATCTTATATCATGCTATTAATATGGTATATATTCATGGGGATGATTTAAAGGAAATTTCGAGGGGGTTGTAAGTAAATATTTGTGAAGTATTTCATAATAATATTTTGTGACATTGACATGAGACTTGTAATATATATATAATGTACACACTTACTCTTACCTCTTAACAACCCCCTTATTAAGAAAAGCCGAGACATGGTGTTCATCAGGTATAATTTTGACATAAGACCAACTCCTGTCCGATGTGAAATGTCCAGAAGTGATATCGTCATTTCCAGCACCTGTACTTGTACTACTTTCCCCAACCTCATCATCATCATCATCCCTATCCCTTAAAGTATGTAGAGAAGATGATGTCTGTAGTAGTGGTTGACGTTGACGATTGTCGCCATAACTGTTTTGCTGTTCTGCAACATCTTGTTGGAAACTCCAAACTCCCATGTCATTCATTATCTGGTCCATGTCCATCATCATGATCGTCATCTCTTTTGTTTTCATTGTTGTTTCATTATTCATACTTTTAGTAGTGGTTGTACTACTAGTAGTAGAACTAGCTCTATCATCTTGTTCATCTTGTAATAATGAAATTTCTTCTTGTGCTTGGACTTTTGGAATTTCAACTACTTTCCTCCTCCTCTTATTATTAATTGTAGAACGAATATTGCTCCTGCTACTTTTACTTTTACCATGTTTCACTTTGGAAGATAACGGTGGGAGTGAATATCCCTGGTTCCCTGATATGAAGACACCAGAGGAAGAAAATACCCCAAAACTGCTAACACTAGTACCATCAGTAGGAATTCCTACCTCCGAATTCAATGCCCAACCGGGTTTTACTAATGCCCGTACTATCAGCATTAGAAATAGAACTAACAATGTTTTCCCCAACATTCTCATACCCTTATTAGTATTGGTTCTTGTAGTGCTTTCACTATCAGTTTATATTATATTTCTAGGTTAGGGATGTCCACTTGACTGAGCCCTTCATATTTCCAATAATAATTATTATTCCATTGTTTTATTCACACAAGACAACACATTTCACTGATATTCTCAGAGTTTGGCTCTTTTGTCCTTTTCTATCTCTGTGTACGCATAATATCTGTATGGGAATACTACAATAACATGCAAAGAAGATCCATCATCCAAAACAAACTAAATTGTTAATTGTCCCATACAGCAAGTAAGGGTAGTTCAGTTGCACATTGTAGATTTCTGATTCACTGCTTTCTCATCTCCATTGGAAGTCCAGAAATGTTATTTATTTATCTCTATTTCATATTTCAATGCTCCACCACACCAGCCCCACAGGAATCATATTTTCAACTAATTAATTAGATTTCTAAATGTCACTTTTATGAAACTATCACTTTCCTATAACACTTCAAATGGGGAGATTTTCCAAAATTCTCCAGTTTCTTTTATAACCCAATACAATAATAACAAATGCAGAGGATAATACGAGTGTGAATATATCTTTAGCTGCCAAGCCAAAGTCCATTCTGTAAATGTTGAATAATTTCTTCATGAGGATGGTTCTTGTATCTTAAATTCTAAAGTCTTGTCTTGAATTGGAATATCTAAATAGAAAATACAGTATGAGTATGAAGATGAAGTATGATGCTAGTAAATGTTGTCTCACTGATTCTCAAGATGAGAAGTGAGATGCTGCAGGCAAACCAACTTTTTAACTTTTTCAGTCTGAAAGAATAATTCTCATGTAGCATAGTGTAATTTTAAATGTGATAGTTGTGTCAGGACTTGATTCTTTCTTGTTTCTGTTTGTTCACAAACAAAATAAAACATAATAATGCAATCTTAAGAAGGTGTTATGTTTTTTTACCCTAGTATTATATTATTATTCTTTTGTTGGTGGGATGGGAGTGTTCACTTTTAACAGGGAAAGAGTTAATTAGCAGTTTATGGCTTTGTGCTGATAAGTTATCGTTTCATTAGTTTTGTTTTCATTGTTAATAATACTATCATAGCAGGGATCATTGTGTATTTAGAATTAGAATTAGGAATGTGTGGGTGGATTGTTCACATGAAAATTAAGATAATTCATCAAATTGAGGGTCCATAAAATATTGAAATATGATGAAACCTTTTATTATATTATGGGGATGATATTTTAATGGTCTAATGATCTAATGGTCTAATTATCTTTATTTACAATTACTTTACTTACCTAAGACTATCGTAATCACGGTTTATAATTTTTCTTGGCATGATGATCATCCTGCAATAATTGTATGTCCGTAATCCTCGCATCCATCTCCCAATAAAATTTATTGAGTTGTCTAAATTTGATTCTTTTAAGATTCTCTACGGATAAATCAATTTGAATGATTTCCGTCTCTAATCCATTATCATCCCCCGTGCTATTAATGCTCTTATCCTTTTCGATGTCCATCACATCCGAATGAACTACCATTAAATTATTGCCCCAAATGGTCTCTCCAATTTTAAACTTGCTTATTGTTGCATCACACAGGTATTCGTAATCTTCAAGTGATTTATCCGTGGCAGGTTTTTCATTGTTGAAATTTCCCTGACATTGAAGCTGAGGTTGATGTTGATGTTGGTGGGATTCTTCTTTCTTATCTTTTGCAGATTTTCTAACTTTTTTCAGACAAGCCTCTGATTTTCCCTTGAGGTTTTGAGGACTCATTTTAAAAATCTTAAGACTAATGAAGAGATGCGATTAAGATGCTCCTTGTAACTTGAATGGAACAATGGAATATGGGTATCAGTTACTTTTATTTACACGAGGAATAACATTCATGTATAAAAAATATGACCAAGAATAAGAATCTCGTGTCGTGTGTCTCCATAAATAAAATTTTGTTTTATATTGTAGTGCGAACGAAAAAGGAATATCTTGCGAGAAGCCACCTACTATAGTCTTCTATTGTAAATATGCTAATTTAAATGAACTCGAACCATGCACATTTTAGTCACAACCACGGGGTATGTTCCCCTTATTATGAAAATAAAATAATAATATTATTTAAATTCTAAATGCTCTACTGAAACCTGAAACTGATTGTGAGATGACGATGAAGACGATAAAGGCTTATAGACTACGTTTTACGGTAATTTTAAGTTTAAAGACTCTGCAGAAGTACATGAACTGAGTAAATAAGTTTCCCAACCTTTTAAGGATCAACAATGAGTTTCAACAATGCTGACGGACGAATGCTGAGGATGTAATAATACTGTTAATATGCAATTCTATTTTTACACCTCAATCTTTCTTACGCAATGCTATATGGTTGTACTTTGAAGAAGGTGTATTTACAGAATAGGTGATATATGCCATGGAATATCTTGATGAGTAGCAAAAGTCGTAAAAACCCATTCAACTTCTTAATGACTTTTCTACTCGATCTTCTCTCATTCCTAATATTATTGAGCAGAGATTATTTTACATGGTTTATTTATTTCCAGTGGAAATTACCATTTTGTGGGGAATTATTCATCATCCTTCTGTTCCTAGATCCTGCAGTATAAAGAAATGTAATAATGTATGGCAATTTGATAGTGATTTAGATTTACAAGCTCTGAGTCTGCATACAAATAAGAGTTAAGTGGTTTGGTTGGGAGTAAATAAGGTGTGGATTTAAATCATGGAATAATAGATGATCCAAACTACTACTCATCTATAATCTCCTTATTTATCTAATCTATTGGGAAGTTAATCATTGCAGGTTCAATTTACCTGTTATTCCCCCATCATATAATAATGCAGTGCAACAAGGTGTTTTCTCATCCCTACACTTCTTTTCATATTATTTTAATCCCAGGGTAGATTTTATATAATCTAATAATGTATATTGACCATATCAATGATCTTCTATTATTAACGTAGCGAGAACAATTTAATAATACTATTTTTAAAATGACCTAGGAAATATGACACATTTACGGATGACTTTTAAGCTTCTTATTTACGATGGTAGTTTCAGTTGACGTATCTTCTGCACGTTTATTTCATTATCGTTTAGTTTTACTTTTATGACACTACTATTTTAAAGATATACAACTGACTGATGCATTTCAACATAATGAACATCATCACACCAGTCCAGTCCAGGAGTTATATACACGTGTCTTTTACATTAATATTATAAGAATGGAGAATATGCGTCTCAAGTAACTTATATAGTTAGTAGCTGGATAGAATTTAATAAACAAAGTACTCATTATCCTATACATGGAAGAAATGGATTACAAAGGACATTTATATTAATTTGGTATATTAACATTAGCAGGAAATATTGCAGAGTGATTCATTTCTCAAATCTCAATCTGAGTTGGAGTGTAGTAATTCGTTCAGTTTCACTCAGGGAATTAAATACACTAAATTGACTAAATTCTTAGTTCAACTCTACCATGAGAATATAGCTATTGCAATGAAAATCTTGAAATTTCTCATTCTCTTTTACTTCAAGTTTTAGTTTAGTAGCTTTCTTTCCATCATACCCCTATACCTATAATTGTATGGGTATGGGTATGGATAGCTACTATATGGCTAAGGGTATGGGATCAGATTTCCAGAGTGCCAATATGAATTGGATAAAGTTTTAGCTAAACTAAAAGCAATATTTGTTATTGAGACCCTGATTGCTCGTGACTAATAATATCTCCTTTCTCTTCCATTGTACTGGAGCTAGATACAGGGTTTAACAACTACCCTTTTACAAATGCATTTAATTAATCCCAATTTATAATTCTCATTCCACCCCTAGAATTTACATGCATTTTTATATATATTAAATAAATCCATGGTAGAAGACTTGTAAAAAATTAAATCATCCCTTAAATCTGCTTTTTGTTAAAATTCCATGCAAACCCCATTGAAGTTAAACCAAATCCAAAATCTCAAGAGTTCTACTTTCCCTTAGATAATTGCTATTGGCCTCTTTTGATACTTTTGAATATATAAGGAGAAAGTATAATTGATAATGTACAGGGTGCTATGATTAAATCAGAAGGTTAGATGTATATAATTTTAAATATGATTTAAGCCATCCTGTACGAAAATGGAATTCTTGCCTATTATAAATAGTAGTGAAAGTATATATATATAGGTACTTTTACCATATAGCATGATATGGATTGAAGTAAAAGTAAAAGTAAATTTCAATTTCCTATTTGTTGGCCCGTATTTGTTGATGGTGGTGGTTGTGGACTGGCATTTGCAGTAAAATCTAATGTGGATAATGGCAAATGGGTTTCGTTGAGATTTTACAGATTTTATTCCCTGAGATTTGAGACTGTAAAAACTAAAGAGACTCAACGACCCATTTGTCTCTAATTTACGTTTAAACTTATTTTCTTCTCTAATAGGAAAATCTTCCTTTCTTCCCGCAGTCAATACTATATTGCTCAAAGGAGAAAACACATTCATTCCAATTATAATCATTTCATTATGTTATGACTAATAATACATATCTACTTCTACTAATGGCTCCCTTCTCTACCTACCCCCTTCATCAGAGGAAATGGAAATCAAACTATTAGAAAACTAAAAACTACCCCCATTATCATATAACATAGTATGGGCAAACCAATTTCAACTATTTTGTTAAATCCTATACACTACACTACACCTGAGCACCTTATCTATCACATCAGCTTCTAAAGTATCCCCTAAAATTCAAGATTTTATAGATTCTTAATTGAATTCCTCTTTAGAAAGAAAATTTTAAAATTCCCAATATTTTATAAATGACAGTAAAAATCAAAAAATTTCCTAGCACGTCTATGACTAATAAATGGGAATCTCTTCGCTTCCATCACTTTGTCTTTTTCTGCAGCTTTTAAATTCCATGCTATAACTTTTAATGTAATAGGATCTTAGTTTACTTGTTAAAATATATATTGTGATGACATCCCCTACATTGATGACATGAACATCATCAACATGAGTATCTCATCAAATGCCAAAATGAAAAGTCTGTGGCTGATTCTTGATTATGCATAGTGATAGTGATAGTCCTACTATATATATTAAGTGTATAGTAGTAGAATTTAGAATCCATGGAACGAACACACGATAAAATTATTAAGATGAGAGTATGGATGTCAAAAGCCCACACTGGATTTGTCATCAAAGCTTCAAAGCCAAGAAACTGCTACAATCCTCTGCCTTCTCTTCCTCCTCAGGATTCATTCTCAGAATGACTTGGCTTTTAAAGCTTTAAGCTCAGATGAGGATAATGATGATGATGATGCGAGAAAGCAAAAGAGAAAGCATAAAGCATACACCATAATACTACCTGACTCTCTTATCAAACACAGATGAGATTATGAGCCTTCTTCAGCAAATTCAAAATGCATCCAGTGTACTGTATTTAATAATATTAAGTTCATGAGATGATGAGATTTAAAAGATTATCAGATACTGGAGAGATACCTACAAGCTCTGATACTTATTAGACGAGGAATAATATCTCTTTGGGTTTTGTTTTATCTGGAAGGAAGAATTCCTGGAGAATGGTCAAATGGTCATCTCCATCTCCATTGTTGACCATTGACCAAACCAAAGGTATAATGGTATCAGATGAGTTTTTATTGGGTTTTGCATAATGTAGTACACTTATTAGACTACACTACTGTATAATAAGATGGGAGTCCATAGAGCAGGAATCACACAAGGGGATGAACATGAAATCAAAAAGGGTTTAATGATTTACCAGCATTGCACTAATCTCGTCAACGTGCACATGACTTGAATACAGAATATTAAAGTGAAGAAGCTTTTGCCTTTGTCGCATAATGATAATCTGCTGCTGCTTCCTACTCTATAATATAATACTTGTGTGTTTTGATGCCATCTCAGCACCAACCATACCAAACCACCAGATCATAATCTTAATCTCATTTATTTTTAGCCAACTTAGCTAAAAGCTGAAGCATTGTATCTTTCAAATGAAGAGGAAAAATACCTTTGCGGGAATAGGGAAAGAATATTTTCCAATACAGTAATATATCTTTCCCATATTCCCATGATCAATAAAAATGATCACTTTTTAATAGCAGTAGCAACGCCTAGTTTTATATTTACTATGGTGGAATAATAAAAACGAATTTAAAGATGCTCATAACGATTTTCATCATTGGCTTATCAAAGAATTTTTTAGTTCTAATGTTTATGTTATAACAGATAAGTGTAAGTATACAGAATCTTTTTCTTTGGCATTGTATCTTTTTGTATTGTGGTGGTCCAGTGTAGACTTTTTTTGAAGACTTCATTTAAGAGACTTTGAAGATATAGGATGTAAAATGAAAGTGAAACAAAATGAAATTTCTTTCATTAAAAAATGCGGATCATTAAATCCCTCCTGTGAGTCATCACTTTCGTTGATTATGTCACATTCACTCATTCTCATCATCATCATCACTTCCATCTCATTCTTTTTGGAATCTTTATTTCCTCCTTGCTCTGGAAGAAGAAGACAACATCAGAGGGAAAGTAGTACGGACACTAATATCTTAATATGCATATTCCCTTCATCCCTAATGTATTCAACTTTTTCCTCTCTTGTTTTTTATTTATACTCTACGTGTGCATACTTACGAAAAAAATACTCTGCTTTGGCTTTCTCCCATTGTTTTTACTTCGAAGAGTTTTAATGTCTCATTTTTATACTGGAATACAAGTTAGAATACAAGTACCTAACCGATGGCTTGTGGGATCTCTTCATTAGCACATGCTAAAGACATTCATATGTACTACTGAAAATTTAAATGAGATGGTCCAGGATTAATAGTATCTCATACATGTTTTCAATTTCTCCAGTTCTCCAGTAAAAATCGACTCTAAAACCATTTTAATTTTTATCAAATTATAAAAAATTCCAGGAAAAAATGTCTCCTCCCCTACCCTGGAATCAGAACAAGAAGTAAAGCGAGTATTATGAAGCTGTTAAAAAACCTCCAGCAAAGTAACATTTATTTTTAACAATTTTTCTTGCTTATTAGAGACAGCCTGGTTCTCTCCTGTTCCTCATCATGACAGACGTGAAACAATAGAAGAGACAATCTCAAATCTCTGTACTATTACTACACTCCATGAAAAGCCAACCCAAAACCCTTGTTTTCAGCCCTTCAAAATCACAATCACAGAGACAGAGAGAGAGAGAAGGAATTAAAACAAAGGCAAATAAGAAAAGCTGATGATGAAAGAAACTCAGATGAGGATGAAAAAAAGGAAAAAATATCCATTTCCATATACCATGCACTCATGATATCATCCTTCTTTAAAATTACTGCGGAATATATCTATCTGTGAATTCTCTCTTATCGTTATCCTTAGTTTTAATAAAATATGGGATTTTAATTTCTATTTCTGGGACATGATGAACTGCGCGATAGGAGTAGTGGATGGAATCCCAAAAAGTGTAAATGATTTCTGTTTATGATTTTCTAATTAAAAATGTTAAAATACTTGAATTTAAAAAGGCTTCAATTTTCCATTGGCATATGATGGCATTGTGTTTGTGGTGGTTGTAATGAAGGGGTTGGTTGTTCTGTATGTGAACTGAAGATGTATGAATGCATTTGATGAAACAAAAGAACTGTGAATTGAATGGGTGAGAGATAGATATATTGTATAAGTACAAGTATAAAATTCAGTATATATAGTCAGTGGGATATAAATATGAAGGCAGAAAGTAAATGGATGGCATTGTTTCACATATAAAAGAGAAAGAGTTGCAGAAAGGGGAAGGAAAGAGTCTTTACTCATAATGAGCCCAGCCACTCATAATCACTCCCATACACATCTCTCATTTCAATAAATACACCCTGTACATATATACATCAATATACTATATACCAAAATACCATACAGTATAGTATTACATAGAAAACACTACAATTAGCATGGAGAAAGCAGTTAAAAATCCCCACCCTGTAAATACTTATAACAGTCTTGGAAAAAGCCAAAAATCATTGGTTTTGCTTGTCTATATGTTGTTGAGGGAGGGAACACCCTGTATCTCGTATTCCAAGAAGAATTATTATTTTTTGCCTTCATTGCCTTTCTAAATACTCCTAAATATATTCCAAATGACTGATCCTCTTCGTCTCGTCGTAGTTGCTCGTATGCAAATGCATATATCCCTATATATTATAGTCTATGAGATTTTATCCATTTCATTAGGAAATGTTTTAGCAGAAGAAGGGGTATGAACATGAGAGTATTATATAATTCAAGGAGATGAGAAATGATGTGATGGTGTTGGTGATGATGGTGATGCTGGATTCTTTTTCCAGAATTTTTAATCAATACGATACACCCGTTTAATTGCTGGCTACACAGAACAGAACAGAATGAAGGAAGAAGAAGAAAAAATTAAGAGAAACTTTCTCTTGACTGATTTTTGGCTTTGCTCTTGGGTGTAATTGACTGAAAACAACTCTGTTCCATCTACTACTTTTTATGGATAAATCAAGATATTTTTCATTTGCATTTCAAATTCATTTTAATATTAAGAAGAAAAAATTAACTATGGTAGAGACTCAAACCAGACGATGAGGCCAGACATACACATGTTATTGTAAATTGTAATTATACATATTAGTATGCATTAATTTTTAGGTATTTAATTAATTATTTAAGAGGGAAACTGTACTTTTAACCCCCATCTCATCACATCCCCCATGTTATGTCTGGCAGTTGTTATCCATGTTCCATAATATGAATACATTAAATTAAGAAAGTTATGCAAGTACAACAAACACTATGCACATGATATGTCTCATTTTAATTAGAAATTCAAATGATCAGCTCCTCGTCGTCCTTCATAAACATATAGTATAGTATAAATCAGTGACCTCACCCAAGCCATCCATGCATCCATGTTTCTGTCTCCTTGAAGTTTCAAAAACAACTGTTCCAGCAGCAGTAAGCAAAACTGTCAAATGTCACAAGAGGGAAAGATGCATTAGACGTAGGAATACGGGGAACAGCTATGTAGTAATGAACGTTGTTTTTCATCTCAACTCTGGAACAAAGAACAATGCTTAAAAGGAGGAAGAAGAAGAAGAAGATGGAGTGATTTGCATATATACCATACCACATTAAAGAAAGGAAACAAAATGTAGTGAAAATGTAAACTAAATGCATTTCTATACACTAATGTACACATACTATAATATATGGAAGAAAACAAAACACTTTGAAACTTTTTTCTTACATCAGAAGAACAGAGCCAGCAGCAGCAGTTGTTCAAATATGCATTAAGTGTTTCCCTTTTAATTTTTTTACCAGCAGCACCACCATGTATGTTGTCCTGTCTTTACTTATTTGGGAGAAAGCTGTCAAAGATGTATGAAACTTTTACCTTTTTCTAAAGAAATAAAGAAAATCTCCATTTAATGAAATTATGAAATGCATATATACCATAATAATACCCATACTCATACCACAGGGTATATTTTAGTGCATATATCAGTATGGTGGTATATAATCTGTTTGGGAATATGATATCTCTTATATAAATTCTAATTCCATTTCTAAATGAAATGGCTGGTGGCCTGAACTGAACCCATCTATTTTAACCCAATGTCCCTGATCCTCTTTGAACTGAACCCAAACTAAAGTTTCTTGATAGTATATGTCATAATTTCCATTTGGAATGTGGTATTATAATGTATATATGGAAGATGTGGATGTGCATTAGATGGAGAATTCATGCAGAGAGTGACTAATGTCTAAAATGGTCCTTGGAGAGAATTGATGGTGGTGGGGGTATTGTAAAATACGACTTATTATATGGGGGACTCATCTCATATCGTGGTGTGATGTGAGATTTTGAATTGCATTCCCATTGTCTCAGCTCCCCTTTACCCATTAAAACATTAAGACTCTCCTCTCATTATAATCCTTTCTACTTACAATATATACGCACTGCACTACACTACAGACACAATCAATGGAAATTCATGTTTGTCATTTCAATTTGTTTGGAATTATAACCAAGCTTCCATTTTATCAGGGCACACACCCTATAAAATAAAATAAAATAAAGTTCCTAGAAATATTTTAATTTAGTTAAATAGTAACTTCCCACCTGTTCTCATTATTGTCAGTCCTTCAAATTGTTTTGATACTTCCTCAAATCCTCAAATTAAAATTCATCTACTTTTTATGTAAACTGTCATTTGTTTATTTTTACCCTACTTCTTCCTTAGGAAATGGGGAGGATGAAACAAATACAAAAGGGTTTCATTTCATATCCAATGCTTATGTGAATCTACTTATGTGACAAAAAATGCAATAGTAGCCCCATTTTCATAATCATCATCCCCAGATCATTCTCACTTTCCTTGTATTGTATTGAATTTCATTTGAAAATGCCCTTTTGTTTTTGATTTTACAATGAATGAATACTTATAAAATGTATTTCTTTCTAAAAACTTATACTAAAATGAATATAAAAATGAAGAAGGCGTATAACATATAGGAATTGCATAATACAGTTGAATAGTTGAATTGTTGAATAGTATTTGTTTCCTTATTCCATGTAGTTAGAAATATGATTGTAGAGAAGGAAAACTTAAGCCCAGGGATGTCG